>JBAIAA010001035.1:0-148194 GCA_037893245.1 Crossaster papposus | reverse complement strand
CAAACAAGTCATGCTCAGTAAAAAACAGGTTACCAGTCAAAACTTCATTTGCCTATGCGGAAATCCAGCTGATATACATGTACCAGTTGTTACACAAACAAATAAAACAACCACATGAAATGTTGGTTTGCTACCCTGTTTTAGCCAAGGAAGAAATTTCCTGCTAAGTAAATTTGTGTGCTTACATGTTTTATGAAATTGGATCCAGGGCACCATCAGAAGAATAAATACACTGTCCAGCCTAAGTGATGCTGTCCAAGTATGAACATGCGTAAGACATAATTTCCTTTATCTCTTGACGTAAAAACATGGCTAGGACATTCACTGAAGCAAGCTAGGGTTTGAATAATAAAATGAATATTTTGTTGTTTGTGTCGTCTACCCACATTGTTCCTTTAAGCTAGTATTGATCTTCATGTAGTGTTGGGGAGATAATGCGCATATAAGAAACTCATTGCCAATGTATGCAAAGGCACATTTGGATTTACTAAAGTAAAAATCGCTTTGTATTTCCCCCCCCTTTATTTTCCCCTCGTTCGTCTTCAAATAGCATGATTTGCTTGATTAGATTTGGCGTAGAAGGAAACCAATTGGGGTTCTGTTTCGGAGGAATTAATAAGATTCCAGACCGATTAATTTTGAAAGCCTATAGACGAGGTTACCTTAGTTTACATCTATATACGCATCGGTGTGTTTTGCATACAAATTTGGTTGAAGATTGACATCGTAGGTCGGATCGCCTTTGAATTATGTGACCTCAATGCCATCTCTTAACCAAATTTATTCAAAACATCATGCTGTGCGCATACCGTTGAGCACATTTGATCATGGATGTATACAGAGGGCACAAGGTCTATTGGGTTGAACGTATTCATAAGACTTGTCTCGTGTTATTGGGAGAGGGGAGGGGGGGGGCAGTGAAGGGCATAAGTGCGTGACTATAAGATATATAAGGACAACTAGTGTGTCAGAATTGTGTGGGTTTGTAAACACACCATTGTGGGAAGTGGGTAGGCATACACCGAGTTATCGGGACACTTTCTTTTGTTGAAATGCCCTTATAATGTTATGTACCTAAAAGAAATAATGTGGGAGAGGTTTTTTTTTTTATTAGGGAAATTAGGACCAATTGAGTTATGATGTTGTTATGATTAAGCAATTGTTAATGACCTTTTTTGGTGGGTTCTTAAACCTAAACCCTGCTAGACGCAGCACAGTTCATCAGGTAAAAAAAAGTCTGGTGCACAGCTGTCAACACCCTAGTGCATAAACGACCACAGTCTATTAAAGACTATTGAGAGCTAGTCCCCATTGAACAATGCCAGAGATGGATTCTGCTGCTTTTGGTGAACGCATACTCTGAGGTAGTTTGATCTTGAGATTTTTTACCTGATGAATCTTGCTGCCCCTTGGCAGGGTTGTTACTTTGTTGTTGGCAAATGCTGCATGTTTCTGTGTCTGGCAAGGTTTCTCAGTAGCCGAAATACCCTGCAGCCCGTTTGGGCAACATATCATTTTTTTGCAACATTTCGCTTACGACAGTTTCACAAAAGTTTTACAGTGCTTAAGTCTGCAGCTTACGCAACAAATTATGGCGTAGCTTGCGCGGTCAATTTAGGTGTCATAAGTTGTTGCGTATAGCGACCAAAAATGACCTTTTTTACCAGCATATTTGCGATTGCCGTGATTATCAACCTTGACAAATGTCACTCGCAACCTTGTGTTTTAATTTTTTTTAAATTACGAATGACACATGATTCCGTGGAAAGTCAGACAAAACTATTTTAAAATGGTGGGTAGAGGTGCAACGTCGATTTTGTGAAAGAGCACAAATATACACAAACAGTCGTCATAAACGCTGTTCGAAACATTGAGCAGCTACATGTACGCCAAGTTGCTTGAAACAGTTTGAAAAGAAATGGCGCAGCTACGCAACATTTGTATGCGTAAGCCTTATGCCACTTTTGAAAATGGCGAGAGCGAATTCGAAGCAAATTTCTTGGCGTCAACAATTGAAGTTTCATTGTGACGTTCTCCGTTACCTTAACCCTAAATCCTCCTCAATCCTCCTCAATCCTCAAAAAACCTCATTGCAGTTTTGGAAGATTTTGGGAGGATTGAGAATGAACGAAAAAAAAAATTGCCAGTTGATTTGGGAGGATACAATGGGTCAAAGTCGTAGGCCTTACTGTACGTACCCAGCATTCTTTATGCTCAGACATGACAAACCAGCATTATGCTTGATATCATCCGCACTGCTTCTGAATGTCATTGGTACTATTACTCGACCTATAGCAGTGGTTGGCAGAGGATTTTTGAGGATTGAGGCGGTGGTCACCCCTCTACTGAACAAATTCAAGAAGAAATCAATAATTTCGGAGGATTGAGGATAAATCAAATTGTGTACATGTGGTACATGGTGGCAATCAATTAGAGGATTTTGCAGGATTTAGGATGGTTCCTAGACAGAGGGCCTAGAGAGTTAGGGTTAACGAATTTCCTTCACATTGACATTCGCTTGAAGTATGAACAGGCCTTGACACAGCTCTCTCACAATGCTATTTTCAGTCATAAATATTCCGTCACATGACGAGTAATATTGTAAATTCAGACGTGTTCATAAATAATGCTGTGTGCGTCAGCAGCCAAAATCAATTGGCTTTATACCGCTGCACATCCACATCCAGAATCGCAGCAGTGGTGAGTGCGCTAAGATCACTGACATGTAGCAGGGCCATAACTCATGTTTAGTTTGAATCAATATTATTATTCATTCTTTCTGGTAACGAAACCAAGGATTTTTCTACCTACGAAGCACCCTACCTTGAAGTAGAATAAGCCTGCAGGTAGATGACAGTGAGAAGTTACAGTTTCAGAGGTGGGAAAAAAACCCAAAAGAGTATTACATGTATATGGAAAACTCTCCAAATCGGGCAGGAACTGAAAACCAAGTTCACATTGAATTCCAACGCGAGTCACAGTAGTGGAAGGCAAAGAAAGAACCGTTACGCCAACCTGACTCTCCTAAGTCTGTACCATTCTGTACCATTCAGAGAAACAAATTACTGTTTCCTTCTTTCACCAGGAGATTTATACTTGAAATAATACTTTATACATTCACATGATGGCTTCATGTGCATTTTTAATCTATATTCAAGATAAAAACACAATCTTTCCAGAAATACAGCTAAAAGATTATAGTTTGGGGATTGTCCTTTAAATATTTATATTCAGCCTGTCAGATCCGATTGTCTTATTAAGCTGTAGATGTTTTTGTTGTTGTCATTTTTAGAAGATTGCTGATGATACACTTATGAACTTCAAACAAAATTGGACATTAAGTTGGTATTAAATAAGTACGTCAAGTATTGTAATTAATATTAGTCAAAACCTGTTCTGTTTTGTCACAGTCTTGCTTTATATGATCTCCCTTCAGTGGGTGTACGGTATGTCGTCTTATTAGATTGAGTATCATAACGTACATGTATATCTCTCTTGCTGGGACAGGGACATATATATCCGTAGCAAGATTGGAACATGGCTTGAGGTGGGGTGTCAGTGGGCGGGACCTGGTAGTCCGAGGCCATCTTTTCCCCCCAGGGGCTGCTGCAGCATTGCATTGTGGGATACCTCACCAGTTCATCGCACTTATATTAGTCATTACCCAAGTCACTACTGGTGCGCTTTGAGCATGGCCCGGCGGCAACGTTTAACCTCTGTTGTCCTGCAGTGGGCAACTGCACTGTCGCCGAGAAGTTCATCACAAAAGTGGTCACAAAAGAACATCGCGGGTCCCTTTCACACGTATAAATTGGGGATGAACACTGACAGAGATATGCTGTACATGTACGTCAGTGTTTTATTTGTATAGCTTGGGACGTACCGTACTGTGACCTATAGCCGTGAGGCTCCAACTCTGCCTAGACTCCAAAATAAATACAATTATTAAAATGTGGGACAAGTCTGACACCTTAATAAAGTCGGAAAGCATTTTCAAGTAATAAATTTGTTTTATTATTGTTATTAGTGAAAATCATCGATTAGTTAATCTATTTTTTTCCAAAACTAGGTCTCCGGCCAACCACCCCCCCCCCCCCCCCAAAAAAAAAACCCCAATTGTTGACTGCTGTGAAATGTGGAATATGACAGTTTTATTACCCGAGGGACGCATAGCACCCGAGGCAAAGCTGAGAGTGCTATGTGCTCCAGGAGTACTCAAAAAGTCATTCCCACATCACAACACTCATCGTGTCAATACCGGTAAGACAAAAAGATAAATGGCTGTAATTTTCAAACAAATCACACGGTCGAAATGCAGCTATTTTACTGCTCCCCCACTATAGTTTGCTATCGTAACAGTGTAAAAGTAGGTTAACATTTTGTGGGTACAGTGTACCAATGGTACAGCTAACATCATCATCATAACACATGTCATGTGATATTACACAGGGAGTGTTCCATGCTTTATTTGGTATACACCAGACATGTGATCACTCTAGGCCAATAAAATTACAGTATCCAAGCTAAAAAAAATGTTGAGAAATTATAAACTGACTTGTTTAACATTGACAATGTTGTCTTGGATTTAATTCTCAATGCTTTCCCTTTCAGGTTGAAATGCAGAAGGCAAGGTTAGAAAAGAGACAATACAAGACGTCAAAAGTTGCAGAACTGTAAGTTGCAGACGTGTTCTTGTAAAAATAAATAGTTAGGCAAATTGTTACTGCATGCACTCGGTTCAATGTGATCCCTCCGCTTTGGTAACTTTTGTGTTAGAAGCATTTTAATTTGCCTCATAAGAAAAAAAAAATGAAGTTGGGTGCTCTGCAGAATTCTGTTGGTTCGTCTGTTGAACTGAGCTAAGGCTCTTGATAAAATGTGATAAACGTTGACCTGCTCTGTCAACAATATTGAGCCTGTTGCAGCAAAACTGACTAATTTTTTAATATAATCAATAAATTTAAACATCCGCAGTTTTATCCTGAATAACTTTTTTAACCTTGACTACTTTATCCAGATACTGAACTGGCTATTCCATAGCGTCGTGTCATATGATAATAATCAGATTCTACTCCTGCATACTACACTCTGAAAGACTGAGGACAAATTACAATCAGGAGAAAAGTCCCAAATTTGCCTAATGATCTAAATTTTTGTCGTTTTTTGTGTTTTTAATTAAAAAAACACAATTTGTTGATACATTAGCAACAAAAAATGCACAAGAGGACAAAAACCTTTTTTTTGTTTTTGATTTGGCTTATTGTTGCAAGTTATATGTCTGAACTTTATATACCGGTACACGTTTTCCCATGGTTGTTTAATGCATGCTTGTTTCCCCTATTCTTGCATGCTTTATTTTCTCTGCTTTCTTGCTAATTGTTTGCTGTACAGTAGTTGGGACATTGGGTTCACTGTGATGAGACTAGTGCAACGGCCAGACAGGTAATCATGGGAATTATTTCTTTTTATATTTCTTTCTTTATTTCTTTCTTTCTGATTCATAAAGACGAACCCTCACTGTTAGCAATAATTTGAGTACATTTTCTAAGCTTGTGTGGTTTTTGAAAGGGGTTCTGGTACGGGACCATTTTTTAAGAGGGGGCCTTTATACTGGGAGGGAGCATTTTGTGAATACCACAGTTTTCAATATTGATGTCTGTACTAAAAAGCAAAATGGCAAATCGTGCAAAAAATAACAGGAAATATGTGACCAGCTCCACAAAAAGGGTATTATGTAGTAAAATTGAGTTATACACATAGTTGGAAAGCCCACAACGTCATCATTTATTTGGTATACATAAAAGAGCTCCATAGCCTCTCTCGTCCTGGAGATACCGGTATGACATGTTTGCATATTGATTACTTCCGTGGAGTTCAAAATACACAGCTGACAAAACAGGCTTTGAAATAGTTGGCTCTGTTGTAGAATGCACACAAAATTTATTAATCAAAATTAACATTTCTGTGAATGAAACTTGAAACTGTAGATATTAAAGATGTCGTTCATGACAACAAATGTAAATCTTATTTGGACAAAATGTTCACCCTCTCAACGTTAAACGGGCAATTACTTGATAATGCACAACGCGACTTAATACCCTTTTTTGCTGAGCCGGTCACATATTTTCCCACTGTTTTGTTGGTGGGATTATTTAGGTGAAGTAAGAGTTTCTGGGTCGTGTTGGTCCTCCCCCCCCCCCCCCCCCCCCCTTTTCGGTTGTGTTTGTTCGCTATTTCTACCCCTTCCCCTTTCACTTTTCTCACTTTTGTGCAAGTTAATTTGTGCGGCTATTGCTTTTATGTACTGGGTCGGGCGGTGTCGGAATCTCATCTATAGCAATTGTCATGGTGTTTATCCATACACCTTATTCGCGGAAAAGCCATTTTTGATCGTGCTGCCTGAATCACATACGCAATTTTGTCGAGCGTTAATGTCCGCGTATTTATAGATGCGCGTATAAACCAACAAACGCTTTTCCATTTCGCGCACTATTTTGTTCGTTTACACGCGCGAACATGCGACATTGTGACAAAATCAAGGCCTTGTAAACCGTTGATTAGATGGTGCCAGAATATTTATGCAGTCCAATACTTTACAATTATGCGTTTCAGTTGAAAATTTTACATTATTCATTATTCATTTCTAAGGTCCAAAAATAAAGATTTTAATTTAAGATGGCCGACCTGTGAATAAGGTGTATTACAACTATAGGCTGACTATAAATGCAGCCGTACATGTACATGTTGCCTGGAAGCCCGTTTCGAACACAGCCCAAGTTCATAAGTAAGGGGTATAAAAAGTGTAAAATTTGTTTGTGAAATTTGTTTGTGTCCCGGTTACACCAGATCTGTGTAATTTCTCATGCCAGTGTCATTAAAATTGACTGCAAATGTGTTTATTTGTTTAGCAGGAACTGTGCTTTATGTAATCAATTTTGGAGATAGAAATCATCAAAGAATGTGCCCATGTATTAAACAGGGACACAAACAATTTGACCCCTAATTTATGGACTGATCTTACTTTTAAAATGCTGCGTGACAGTAGAAGCTATGCAATATGCTTTGATTAACACTAACTCCCTATTGTAATTTACTAGGAACCATACCAATCCTTGCAAATTCTAACACCATATGGAAAACTGTACACACAAACTGTTTGGACTCTGTTTCTGGTGGTATGCCTATTAAACCCAATGTATAAAGGACTGTGAGTTAATTTTATAAAGGGACCGTACAGATTCCAACAAAGCATGCTGTTGGGTTTGATGGGTCGAGTTGAGTTAGGTGCAGACTTTCGATTTTAATATTTAGGCATGATTGATGACCTCACACTTGTGAAGCTGCAAATTGAGGATGTTGAATAAAAGAGGACAATAGGGTCCACGGTTGGCAGAAAGTCCTCGATGTGTGATTCCGTACAAAACATATGGGAGGTCTCCCTAAAAAGTAAAGTACATGTACATGTATGAACAAAAGGGTGTCCACGATGTACAGTGTGTACACGAAGTCCAAAATGAAGCTCCCGTGTGTCCTATAATTGTCCCTAATTCCACTAGTTTCATCAAGTGCTTCATTGTGCAGATCATTCTTTTACCCAGGTTGATAGGTTACTGTCAGCAGTACAGGGATTATGACAGTTTCCTCTCCGCGCCAACGGAAGGCTCCAACCCTTGGTTATCGGACGACCCCTCGCTGTGGGAAGCTGCCACAACAATGTAAGTGCAGAGAGTGAAGGGATGGTTTCGCAGGGTGGGGTGAGGTGCAAACAATTTTAGAGGGGGAGTAGTCAACCTCATTGCCTGGTGTCGAGCAATACCCTCCTTTTTATAACTGCTTTCTCACCAGATCAGATCATTAACCCTAACTCCGTAGGGGGTGTGCAAAATCATAATGATTTTGGAGGATTTAGGAGGGTATTACTATTAGGGTAAAAATATCAAAGGTTGATACCTACTTTTTTTTTCTTTTTTTTAATATGATGTCTAGGGTAAAACAAACAAATGGAATCAAAAAATATGATTTTTTTTTCTCCAAATTTAAACATTAGTATATTATTTTAAGCAAAATAAACTTTTCTGTTCATAACAGCGTATTGAATGTTTCTGAAGCACAAACAGGCACCAGAATGTGGCTGGAGTTCTCAAAGTTGGGAGATTAAAATCACTTTAAGCCAAAGACAAAGACGAAGCCAGAGATTTGAAAAGGCCCTAAACGTACATGTATCCTTCCAAGACCAGTCCTTTTGAAAGTGTATTCTTGAAAAATGTGAATAGTGTTCTACAAACAGACTGTTTTGGGATTTACCTGTATATGTTATTAGCGTGATGCTTGAGCCATTGCCCCTGAATATCAGGTAGTCAATTCAGATTTGTTGGTCTTTTACTGTGGTCTTTCCCTGACAATGCACAACTAATTATTACATGTTTCAAGTCCCATTCTTCTTGCTTCAAGAACTCTCGCTCAGAATTGGGTCAGGGAGCCAACGTATCAGAGATTACAGCCAAGGCAATGCTATCTTTGAATCAAAGCATTCTGGGGGAATCTTATAAGACAGATCTTTGTCTTTAAACATATGGCCTCTTCAACCTCCACAGCTCCCGATAGCAGTCCTAGTACCCTCAACGCTTAAACTTTGTCGTCCTCAAGAGGCAAAAGACAAATTAAAAAAGGGAAAACACTAGAACCAAAAGCATTTGATCAAGTTAAATGACTTATAGCGTAGTCACCGTTGACCTTAAGTTATCAAAAAACCGAGGGGGTTCCCCTTTTGGGCTCTCTCAGCAGTCCACTTTGACGGGAATCTGCAGTGGCTCAGAAATAAAGTAGAAATGAAGTAGAAATAAAGTGTAAGATCACGACATCGCCGCTGATAAGACAAAGCTTGTAATCTGTCGTCTGCTAAGAGCATTTAAGTCCATCACCCTCAGCTGTATCTCAGGACGAGATCAGTATGTTTCTAGCCGCTAATAAGTGACCTGTTCACAGGAAGATTGTGGTTGCATTTGTGAGGGGCATGAACTGTACACGGCTAGCAAGACATAGACTTTTAAACGATAGATTTCGTCACTGATCACAGTTCTTCTTATCAAGACATTCCTTTCTTGGAAGTGCAGCCTCATACCGGTATGTATATGATAAATATGCTGGTTAGGATTATATATTTTTTCTGGTACTGAAACCAAGGAATCCTCAAGAGCAAACTCGCAAGCTCGCAAGCCTGAAGAAACCAGTAGAAAAGACATTAAGAAGAAATTACAGTTTTTGAGGTGGGAGGAAAACTCCAGAAGAATATTCTGGGGGAAACCCACACCATCAGGCAGGGACTGAAAACCCAATCCACATAACCTGGGGCATAGCTGTGAAAGGCAAGAAAAAAATGCTATTCCAACCCGACTCCCCTGTACTCAGTACGTCATTCAATCATTGGGTGTGTTTTAACCAAAGTTTAACACAATCTGTTGCAAACATTACTGTAAACTGCTAATAAGTCTTCAGCTGTATATGTTCAAGTAGTGGACATCTAAGAATGTGCAGCATTGTCTGTGGCTCTGTACCACAAGCACAGTCGGTATCTTCATTGTTGTTTTTATATATCCTCATTTGGTGAGGCACACTTTGGAGTGTCCAACTCCGCTTCTCAGTCTATATAAAAGACACTTGGTCCAATGTTGATCATCACCAGGTGGGAGGTTTTTCTAGATGCTCAAGAACATTCTATCTGGAGTCGGGAGATGGCCGAGTCTTCTAACATTGAGACTCTTGTGCTTTCAGTCGAGGCTTCAAGTGGATCGACACTATGAAAGAAGCCCTTTCAAGATTGAAGGCATTTCTGTAGTGGTTCTTGACCATACATAAGATACTGCTCATCTCCTGCTTGGCACTGATGCTCCCTCATACATGTACTTGCTGCTTACGCTCTTTCATACTGCTTATGCCCTTTCTTACATACTGCTTATGCTCTTTCATACATACTGCTTACGCTTTTTCGTACTTGCTGCTTACGCTCTTTCGTACTTGCTGCTTACGCTCTTTCGTACTTGCTGCTTACGCTCTTTCGTACTTGCTGCTTACGCTCTTTCGTACTTGCTGCTTATGCTCTTTTGTACTTGCTGCTTATGCTCTTTTGTACTTGCTGCTTATGCTCATTCGTACTTGCTGCTTATGCTCTTTCGTACTTGCTGCTTATGCTCTTTCGTACTTGCTGCTTATGCTCTTTCGTACTTGCTGCTTATGCTCTTTCGTACTTGCTGCTTATACTCTTTCATACATGCTGCTTATACTCTTTCATACATGCTGCTTATACTCTTTCATACATGCTGCTTATACTCTTTCATACATGCTGCTTATGCTCTTTCATACATGCTGCTTATGCTCTTTCATACATGCTGCTTATGCTCTTTCATACATGCTGCTTATGCTCTTTCATACTTGCTGCTTATGCTCTTTCATACTTGCTGCTTATGCTCTTTCATACTTGCTGCTTATGCTCTTTCATACATGCTGCTTATGCTCTTTCATACTTGCTGCTTATGGTCTTTCATACTTGCTGCTTATGCTCTTTCATACTTGATGCTTATGCTCTTTCATACTTGCTGCTTACGCTCTTTCATACTTGCTGCTTACGCTCTTTCATACTTGCTGCTTACGCTCTTTCATACTTGCTGCTTATACTCTTTCATACATGCTGCTTACGCTCTTTTATACTTGCTGCTTACGCTCTTTCATACTTGCTGCTTATGCTCCTTCTTTTCGCCTTCTATGCCTGCAAAGATGTAAAGACTTTGGAGTTGGTCTGAGACCAGAGTGCTAAAGCAGTGGATCCAAGAGTCTTCAGGTTGACTCCCCTTAATGTGCCGGTCAGATATTAGCAAACAAGGTTGTTTAATTATTTTTAATTTTATTTTAAGACTGTATCTTGCTCTTGGTGTTCTATATATTATGCTCTTTATCGGAGACCTAGTGGAGCAGATTGGGGAAATATTTAAGGGAATTGTGTCTTTGATGATACAAGCATTTAACATTTGCTCAGCACACAGTGCCATGAAAAAGATATTTGTATTAGGGCCATCGCAGATTTGTCCTTTGAAAAAATTTAGGTAGAATAAATAGCAATATTCAACATTTTCAAAATGGCTGCCATTGTTATTCTACGTATATTTTTTCAAACGACAAATTTCAGATGGCCATATCGTTCTTATGTCATACTGTGTGCCAAATGCCATACTTGTACCATCAAAGGCACAATCCCATCACCTGTCTGCCATACTAACTGCTGTTGGTACCTTCTGACTTTTAAATGGCCAGTCACTATCACTGACAGTGGAGCATTGGACATTCTCTGACTGCGCAGACAGGTTGAATTGTCTGTTGTACCGGTCCATTGACCACAATGGTTTTGCTGGATGGGTTTGTTTTTTTGGTGTATCTGACTGGCCTGTGCAGTTTTTGAGTTCGTTCTTAATTTCTAATGGCAAGCCAATTAATCATTCAACCAACTCTGCTTACGTAATACATGCCGAAGCCTTGGCCCATCTGAAACGTGTTTGTTTGTGTATTTTTGTTTCTTTTTCTGAACAGGAACCTGAAGGATGTCCCTGTTTGGCGAGTCAAGAAGTGGGGCTTTTCCTTTGACGATCTGCTGAAGGATCCGTTAGGTCGAGACCAATTCGCAAGATTCCTCGCCAAGGAATTCAGTCAAGAAAACCTAAGGTAATATAGGATGGAACTTTAGAATTTTTAATTTGTTTAATCTTTTTTTAATTTATGCAAAATGTGAATAAAATGTGCCACAAAATGCACGCTTTTTGAGGCATTTTCAAGGCAAAATCTCAATCGTTTTGTTCTTTCAAGCATTTCTTTCAAGCATTTCAACTGAAAATTAGGACATATATTTCGCCTCTTTTTTGTTGTTGATATTTGCCCGTTTCACTTTGAATTTGAAAAAAAATACGGGGCCATTTCTTGAGAAATAGACATACGACAGAGCGTTTTGCGTACTGCACATGCGCAAGCAGTCGTGCATGGCCATATGATATCAGGTGAGGGCGTTGAATTAGATTTTTTTCTAAACACTAACATTGAAGACCACGTACATGTACCCAGCTCGCGAATCCCTGATATGTATTTACTTGGACATGTACTGCCCACTAAGGGCCTTCATACTGTTATTGATATTTTAGGGCACACAATCTCCTTTCCAAAAAAATGTCAATTTTGTGGACTCGCAGCTTCCGAGATCCAATCGAGCTGGTTATTAACATCAGGAGATAAGGCCATTTAAAATTGATGTTTTGGTGTTCCTCACCTCCCTCCTCAATGTGTGCTCCTTCCCCATTTTATTTTGTGATTGGGGCAGAGGTCTGCACTCTCCGAGTGCCATGTATCTAGTTTTCTAAGGGATAATTTTTTTTTCCAGTTTTAGTTTCCCAAAGTAAGTTTCTAATACCTTTTCTTTTTCAAATGCAGGTTTTGGATAGCGTGTCAAGAGTTGAAAGCCACAGCAATCAGCAAAGTTCCAGCCAAGGCACAAGAGATCCATGAGTATGTTGTTTTTAAGCCATGACAGCAAGGTGTAATGTTGTGCAGACCCAACCCAAGACTGATCCGACCTGGCCCGATATCCACCCGATATCCACCCAATATCCACCCGATATCCACCCGATATCCACCCGATACCAACCCGATACCAACCCGATACCAACCCGATACCAACCCGTTTGACTCGATACCGACCCGATACCGACCCGATACCGACCCGATACTGACCCGATACTGACCCGATACCGACCCGATACTGACCCGATACTGACCCGATACTGACCGGATACTGACCCGATACTGACCCGATACCGACCCAATACCGACCCGACCCTATACCAATTCCGGTTCTAGTTGGGTAATTTTTTTCATGATTTCAGTCGAGTCGTTTTGGTTTTGTTTTCGTGTTGGGTTGGTTTTCGCCATTTTTTGAAAAATTCGAAGAACAAAAATTGCACGATTGTACATGCAGTTCGCAGTCTATCACACACAGTATGTAACATGTAGACTCACCGGTATGTCATGTTAGGAGTGTTCACCGTACCATAGGTATAATTCTTCACAGATGATTTTTCAAAGAAAATCACACAATGCGGGCGAGTTCAGGCACAGAAAGCGGACACAGTGTTCGTGAAATATGGGAAAAATTGCCCAAGCCATGTATTCAGTGCTTATTTTTAATTTTTTTTAGTTTGTTTTTAGGTTTGGGGTGGTTTTTTTTTAATTTGTTTTTAATTTTTTTTGGGGGGGGTTAGGTTAGGGTCACTTCGGGTCAGTTTTCCTTGAAGTTTGGTCATGTCAGGTTGGGTTTTGGTGAGTTCTGATTGCTTTCGGTTCATATTCTATTTTTTATTTATAATGTTTAGGTTGGTTTCACTTGGTCATCCCAACCAGATGCACAACCTCAATGGGTACCTTCAGACACCGTTAAATTCGCTTAAAACACTAATTCAACGTGATTTTGGTTAAAAGTTTTAGCTAAAATGGTGTTTTAACCGACTCGGTTTTATCTCGCCGCTAAAACAGTGATTTAAAACACCTCGGAGGCAGAGTTTAGCTAAAGTTTTATCTTCTTAACGCGGTGTTTTTAAATTACACTTCCTTCGGTTTCGTGATACACTGCCTTTGGTTTTCTTGATATTTCCACTAGTTTTTTTGTTCCATTTGCTCAGACATTTTTGTTGATCATTAGTGGTACTTCCAAACAGTTCTGTTCATCCTCATGGTCAATGCCTCGATGACATCGACTGGATCAGAGAAAGGACCTAAAAATTGCCGCAGGGGGGCAAATTGGTCAAGAGTAGAAGTGGAGGCCCCAGGCCTCATAGCGGTATTTGTTTACATGCACACAAACTGTAGTGCACGGAATATTGAAATGACCTGAAGCTCACGAACTGTAGCGCACGTAATATGCAAATGAGCGGAAGTTCTACGTGACCCCAGACCCGGGATTAACCTTTGTGAAGTTAAAACTCGTTTCTAAACACTCAGTATTTTAATTTTACGATTGACCACCCTTGGTAAGCGACCGTTTTTTTTAACATTTTAGTTAAAACGTTGTCTGAACATAGCCAATGTTTTAGTGTGTATGGCCATAGCCACTTCAAGGACACTATTTAATTGTGCAAAGGCAAAATTAAAATTAAGCAAGACTCAAGCCAAGATATCGGGGTAGATCTCAGTGATATTACTGAGCCGTTGTATCATAATTTTTTGTTTAATAAAAGTCTCCTTTTTGTTTTACTTGTAAACTACCAGTGAGTTCCTGTCTGAGGCGTCGCACTGTCCCATCAACGTAGACTCCAAGGTACGTGAGGTCACGCGGAAAAACATGAAGGGGGCGGCCGGCCGGTACACGTTTGACTCCGCCCAGGAGCACATCTACATGTTGATGCGCAGCGACAGCTACTCGCGATTCCTGAAGTCTGAGCTGTACAAAGAACTTCTTAATCCCAAGAAAAAGGTACGCGGTCTTGATGGCATCCCTCGTGATACGTTGTTTCCTCTTACTATTTTGTTTCCCTCCTTTATTTTCTGTCATATATATATTTTTTGTTGTTGCTGGTTAACTGTTTTCACAGTTTTTACATCACTTGGGGCAATGGCATATTTGGCAGTGTTGGAAGTATATAGTCAAACATTCAAATCCATTCCAATAATTGATCATGAATCCAAAAATAAACAATTTGCAGAAGATACAAAATATCACATACAACAACAATTTATTCTCTCCTTTGTCGTTTTTGTTTCCTCAAATGAGTGCGTTAATACCAGTTACATTTATTTCAGATTGTTGGTATTATCTTTCATTTTACCTGTCTGTCAATCTGCAAAGTTTGGTTTTCCCACATGAAATTACATCCTTATACTCAGTGTAAACTTGTCATGCCTTTAACATGATCCTCCCAAGCAGTGGTTCATTGCATCCTTTACTGCACAAACCATGCACACAAACTCACCTGCAGATTCTGGAGGGGTTTTTCTTTTTGCTTATGGCAGAGATTTTGTAATAGTTCAATGTTCTCAAGTCAATCATAGATGTCATCCAGTCTTAAAGGTAGGATACACCATTTGCAGATATCGACAAATTTGTCTACCGAATTATAAAAGAAATATCTTACTTATTTGAAAGTAAATATTGATTCCAGGCGTCCAGCAAAATGATTGCGCTAGATATCTTGTAAATGTTCCGAACAGTTGAATTTTAAAAACCAAGAACAACTGCCCGACGCCAGTTGAGAACAAATGCCGTTTTTCTTGCTTTTTTTTCCGCATCAATGATTGTAAAACTTCGGACACCCAATCCTGATAATTCAAGCAATTACCGATAGTGTACATGTATCTTACCTTTAAGTCAAGTGACAGACTTTTTAACAAAAACGTAGTGGCTGTTGTTGCGACAGCGGTAACACGATTCTCAACTACTGTCTTGACTGCCTTGCAAAAACATCATTATGAATTTATATCACAACAACTGCCCATCCAACTAGATGCAATTGATAGTGCAATTGGCTAAACGTTGGACTGTCATGCCAAAAGTCCCGGGATCGAATTCTCACCGTGATTTTTTTTGTTCATGTTTTTAAACAAATCCTACTAAAAAACAAAACAATTCTGAGTGATTCATGGCTTTGGGAATTATTTTTTTTCAAGGAAAAAAGTATGAGAATCGTTTGGTTCCTTAAGCCAAAGACCCTGACGTTGAATATTGTCGGATCGGGAAACCGTACTGTCGACTGCCTTAATAATAGCCATTGGGTTTCAAGAACATTGATTTTTTTTTCTTTTTGCATTATTCGTCATTGCTAACACATTCTTGCGACCTGATGTTACAACTCAAACCTGGATCCTGAGAGGTCCTTTGTCTTATGCCCTTTTTGGCATCTCTTTACAAAAATAGTGAAGATGATTTATTGTTTTCATTCATATGCACAGCCTATTAGAAAGAAAAACTGGTTACACGTACCGGTACCACATAGCTTCCATTTGTAAACCTTCTGAGGGAACCATTTGAAAACCTAGCGGTAAAACCTACCCCATAGTCTTGTGTTCTTTTGGCTTGATTATTATTTTTTTGGTACGTATCTTAACTTGCATAATTTGGCATTGTGGAACCAGTCTTACCTGGCATAAACAGCATGTATCGGGCTGGTTTTTAGCATTTCGCTTATTGACAGCTGAATTGATCTTTATATTCAGCGAGGGGGTTTAAAGTCGCGTCGAAGCCAAATTTTTGGCCATGTTTTAAAGGCGTTAAGTAAACCAATCCTCGTAAACCCTGGAGGATGGATTTTCCTCAAAGTGCCCTTGATGTACATTTAGCCGTGCATGCACTGGCTTCAATACTCAGTACCCAGTTTCAAGTTTTGTGTACCTGGTACCAGATAGGCCATCAGCCTCGGTCCAACAATTGGACCACCGGTATCAAATAACCAAGAGGAGTAATGCTCAAAGCTTTTTTGTTTCTTTTTTTTTCCATGGTATGCGAACTTAGAGTTGGGAAATGTGTGATAGCATTGCAGAGTGATTCGTGGCAACTTTTTTTATGTTATCACTTTTCTTCTTTAAAATGGCCGCCAATATGCTTGTTACCGGATAAATTATAATTATGTGGTAACAATCATTTTGGCCGCCATTTCTTCTTCTTTTTAATTAAAGGGTGATAACACCCAGAGGACTGCCACCGCTACAATGCTGTCACATATTTTTGAACTACAGGGGTGCATACCTTGCCAAAAATCACCCTGAAATTATTCCTCTCATTTGATACTGACCAACCCTCCAGGCTGATGACACAGTACAGCTGTATCAAAGTTGACAGTGCCATTGTAAAAAAGTCGAATGTAAAAATATACACAACTGATCTTGCACAGACACCCACACAGTAATATTTTGGGGTCGCTTCTCTCCAATGACTGTGATTTTAAAATTCCTTCTGAGGGTAATAAAGTTTACAAGTGCACATACATGTACATAGATCATCACTCTGACCAAAAGAGGGGGAATCTACTGTACATATACATGTGGGTCACTAGTCACTAGTCATTAGTTTGGCACACTGGAGGTTCATTATTTTTTTAAATGACAAGCAGTTAGAAATAGAAATGACAACCCAATTTGTTAAAAGCTAAAAGTTTAGGTACATGTAGTGTTGTTATTTTTTTATTTATTTATTTTTTTTGGGGGGGGGAAGACAACTATAATTTAAATATGGGAGACTTTCACGTGTGTTTCCAAACTTTTTAAATGCCGATTACATTGATGTCAGAAAATAATTTAACCATAACTCTTTCTCTCTCCTGTTCTTCCGACATCCTACCTTCTGCCTTTGTCTTTCCGTCATCATACTGGATCCCCTTTGGTTATTCCTTTCATTTTTTTCCACCTTTCCTCCCAATTTCTCTCGTCATAACACTCACACCCGTCTCATCTGATCCCCTCTTATTCCTTCTCTCTCTTTCTCTCTCACTTGCAACTCCTCATGTGACTTGGTTGTTTTTGTTACGCTGCACATAGTGCCTGAGTCACTGGGAAAAGGTATGGTTCCTTTATGGATGGCTTGCTTTTCCACCCCTGTATTTTTTTACACTTGTTCCCCTATTCACCATGTAGTTATTACGAGATTTAAATAAACCCCCCCCAAAAAAATACAGACTTTTATCATTAACTACACATACACACCTTGTTAATGCTGAACCAAGATGGCTGCCGTTCCAGTACTATCTGACCAATCAGAAAGCTTCTTATCCAGTGCATTGTGGTGAACTGCAGAGGCAGCCATCTTGTTTCAGTGAATGAGTTGACCAATTTTTCTTTTTCATTGTTTTCATCCATTGTATACACTGGTAGTTACAAAGTTTAAGGGGAAAATGTACTTAGATTCCCTGATGGATGAAAGATTTAGTTTGTGTTGTTTTCTAGTTGTTGTTTTTTCTAGTAGATTTTTTTATTGGCATTTTATGTACATTGAAAGAAACTACTTTAAATTTAATGAAAGCACAAAATAGTCATTTCGTCTTTGATATTTGAAACTGCAGGAAAATTACAAATCGTGTCTGTTTTTGACACCTGAAACTTGTTCGTTTTTAAACGGCAGGAACATTGCTTTTGGAACAGGATCACACACCACCTATCCATCAGGGTTTTGCACAAACGAGTTTCGCGTGTCAAGATACCCCGGTCCCCAGCCCCTGTGACCTGATGTAAAAATAATTAATCTACAAAATCAATTCCTTTTCTTTCTTTTTTAAATCCTTGTTAGTATAGTTTAATATTGAATAGCCTCTGAAAACCAAGACATGTCCCGCAAATGATTACATGGCAATTTAAAAAAAAAAAAAAATTAAATTTAAAATACCATAGCTTTTATCCAGAGTAATTACAATCTTTTTAATTCTTATAACAGTTTTCTTTTCAGGTAAGCAGAAACGAACAGCAATTTCACTTTTTTATTCTTTTATTTAGAACTCTTGTTCAATTCCAAAGCCTTTTTTCTTTTCTTTTTAAATATATATTTTGTTGGGGGGGGGATGCATCTTTGTCATTTAGAACAGGCAACCTAACATTAAAAAAGGGCAACGTAGTACCAAGGAATAGGTTTATTTGTATTTATTTGTATTTATTTGTATTTATTAATTTGTATTAGTTTGTATTTATTGACTGTTTTTCACAAGCCTTGAAAAACATGTGGACTGGGATAAAATGTTCAGTTTAGGGTAAATATGCCAAGTCAGAATATAACGCCCGCCAGCTGGTTTCAAACCCTGGTTACCAAGATAGAAGGTTCAGGATGTACAAAGTGATTTTCTTGATGGGATTATGGCCACCCTATATAAACTACCCTGGGTCCATCAGAATTCTTCTTTGTCTTTCGAGTTAAATTTTTTTAATTTTTTTAATTTAAATTTCCCTTGATAAACATAAAATGTTTAAGGATGAAATCAAGTCTCAAATTCTTCAAATTGAACGGATTAGTTTACAATATTATTAAGTTTAAAGGAGTATGTTAAACTCCCCCCTTCCCCCTTCCCACTTATTCCCCCCTCCCTGTTTTTTGTGCTACTGTATATTATAATGGTCCCTTCCAGCAAATCATGACAACAAGCAAGAAAGTTTCCCTTAAACTACTCTGAGAGGGGATTTCAAGACTTCTGGGTGATAAGTTGTTATGGTTTATGTCTGTGACTTTGTCTTGCACGTTGAAAAGAACAAAAACACATTCCTGACAATTCTTACATTTGAACTGTCTTGAAGGCTGATTCACACTTCACTCGAAAACGTATGCGATACGCTTTTGGGACGTTGCAAAGCATTTGCTGCGAAAATTTGCCGTAAGATCATGTTTGCTTTCACGCTGAGTATGAAACGGGCTTAAAGCCACATCCGAAACTCTTCTCTAGCTATTGTCTATGTGTGCACCCATTAAAACTACATGAGAAAATGCTGACAATGAGCCGTAGCTGTAGCTCTGGAAGCCTGTTTCTAAAATACCCAAATTGAAAGAAAAAAGCCCGGTAATTAGCCCTGTAGTGTTCTGTCTAAACTGCATGAGTTTCTGTTTTTTATTAACCAGTTCGCGCCGGGATTATTTTCACATCATTGAGCCGAGGCGCGGGATTATTTTTAACAAAACTCGATCCGAGACGGGTTCAAGCCGATGGTACCAGGAAGCACACCCACGCATTTCCGACCTTGCTCGCTGCTGACTGAAATTTCCGGCCTTGCTCGTGACGCATTTATGCGTCATCCGTTTTGAATCTGGGGAAAACTATGCGTGTACATATACGTCTTCCGCCGCGAACTGGTTAAACATAACAAAGGAGACTAGTAACAGAACACCTGTAAATTAACATTAGAAAATGACCCACTCCACAAAAATGAGTTTTATGTTGCAAACAAAGTGAAATTGGGTTATACATGTATTGTTGGAAAGCCCACAACATAAGCTTTCATTTGTATAAAGCTCCATAGCCCCCCCCCCCCTTTTCTGGGAATATGAAATGTTTACATATCAATTGCTTCATTTGAGTTTAAGAACGTTAGAACATTTCTGTGAAGAAAACCTGAAACTATGTTTCTAGGTAGAAAAGATGTTTTTCATGAGAAAAACTGAAAATCACATTTTGACAAATTTTTTACCGTCTCAACATTGAGCAGGCCATTACATGATAATGCACAGCGCGACTTAATACCTTTTTTGTGGAGCCAGTCACAAATATTCAGCCTTTTGGGAAGCAGTCTATTTAATATTATTTACAATTTTTATTTATTTATATTTGTTTTCAATGACTTTCCTTTGAGTTGGAACGTGCACATTTGGTTCTTTTTCTGATATCATGTCCACTTAAAAGTTTCTCCTTTTGGTCAAGAAGGATTAGATAAGAAACGCCGCTAGTTGGCGCTACCCATGTTTTACAGATTTCTAGGTTTACTGATTGAAAAACATGTACGATTTTAGTTGAGCGATTTCTAGGTTTGAAGGAAAGAAATTTATATTCTGCCAATGAAAAACAACAACCCGCCTAAAAAGCGATCTGAAATGGATATTAAATCTTAAAATATGCACCGATATATGATAGGGCAGTATTGTATTGATTCAGAAGTAAAAGCTAAGTTGTTTAAATTTAAAGTAGATAGGATTTTTAGGATTATAAGATTCTAGCAATTTCATAATGCTTTTGTAATATACCTTCTTCCCTCCTGGTTTGTTTGTTTTTTGGGGGCGGCTTCGTCAAATCAATCTCAACCACCACGGCAGACTAAATCACTCATACCCAAACTGCCAAGTCTGGCTAACCGGATGGACTTCTCGGATAAGTGATAACAAACGGTACTGGGTTCACATCCCCTCTCCACATCCTCCTTCTCATAACTACCCCCACTCCTTCCCATCTCTCATCACTCTGTCTCTTTCTCATCTAAGATCTAAGATCTACCTCTATCTCTTTGTTGGAACTACAAAGCACACAGAGTTGATCGTTAAGCCAAGGTCACATTGTCACGATTTTTGGCGGCCACAGCCCCCGATTAGTTGTAGCAGTTTTAATTGGGGTGAATCAAAAGAAAAGTGTCCCGTTTGCATCCTCCAACGAATACTCACGGTCCTTCTACGGTGACACTCTGTACGTATATCGACGACCTCTGTCTGTATATCAACGACCTCTGTCTGTATATCAACGATGTCTGTACGATTTTGAAGCTGATTCATCACGACCTGCTGCGGTCTACTACGGTATACTGCGATTCTAGTACGATCGCGTCGGAACTACTCTACGATTTTGTTAAGAACATCGAATGCGTAGAACATCATAGAGCATCATTGATGTTCATAGAGATGTGTGATAAAAATAAACCACGATTGACCACATAAGGCCACGAATGCCTATAAGATGGCGCTATGACTGCATGATTGAGTTACGAACGCGCTGCGACTGCCCTACGGTTTGACAAAAATTGCAGCAACGCCACGACAGTTTTGAACAGTTCAAAACTGTCGGGAGAGTTTGCCGACGAGCCAAGATTCATCCGGATTTACCAAGATGCTGCTACGAGTATGTCCACGAATCACCCGGATTTTGTGAAGCTTGGGCTATCGTCGTTAAAATCGTGACAGTGTGACCTCCATGTAGGCTGTACACACTGCTGGTATCCAATCAAAATGTCACAGTAGACTTTTGGTGCATGTGCAACAAGGAATTTTGTGCATGGTTGATTGGAACGTGTAGTGTTAGGGTTAGCCTGCATGTTCAGGCAGTATGGGCATTTTCTGGTGGTTTTTTATTATTTACATATTTTATGTATTTGTTTGTATTGAGCATGAGATCATGTTTGTGTTTTGGATGACTAATATAATGCATGTTGTCAAGTTTGAAGAAGGAAAATAAGGACTCAAAATGTGTAGAATGCATTTTAACAACACAATATTAGTGCCATTTACGGCTTAGATATAGTTTTTTACAGGATTTCGTGACATTGTTGAAAAGAGATCAATATTTATTCATTTTGTATTTGTCTATGGGGAGTAACCCAGTTTTTCTATCCCAGTTAGGGGTAGATAGGATTCCATTCTGTGCAAAAATTCAAGTGGGAATGTTTGTAAAGTGAACTACTCCAAGAATTGCAAGAGAGGTCTAAATTAAGAAATGTTGGAGGTAAGATTTGGTGCGCGCTTGCATTTGCTCTTGGGGATTGATGAGTTAGAAGGATTGAGGATTGAAAATGGAAAGTTCTTAATTTACATCCTTTGACAGTGATGAATGTAGTCTTGGTTGCAAGACGTCCTAATCGCAGTGTGCAGCCCACGTAGGCCGCCGATGCCGGGGCCTTTTAACATACGCCGTACCTTCGAATATGACGTCTTGCCTAACTGACATCGTCACTTGGAAAATTCCGAGCAGAATTGTGGCGCATTTACATGCGCGTGTGATGCTGCGTGCATAATCGCTACTCATTGGTCAAGTTACTGTTGCGTCACATTATGCACATCACACTTGCATGCAAATGCGCAACAATTCTGCTCGGAATTTTCCAAGCGACTATGTCAGTTACCCAAGACGTCGTATTCGAAGGTACAGCGTATGTTAGAGGGCGCCCGCATCGGCGGCCTATGCGCACTGCATACCGCAATTAGGACGTCTTGCAACCAAGAAGTTGAATGATGCATGCTTTTATGGATAAAGCAAAACAGAACCCTAATGGTGTGATACAAAAGGAAACGCAAGTCTCAAAACTGAATTGCTTGTTTGGTTTTCATGCAGAGAACCGTTTGTCTCCTTCCTGAACTTAAACAAAAATGTTCTGCTCCATTTACACACGGGTCTATATGGGAAGTGACTGCAGCTGCTTCTCATAGAGTCGTGTGTAATTATATCTAGCTGTAGCCTAACCTGTACTCTTTGAGGCCTGTGTCTGCATGATTTGTGCATGGTTGAATCATAGGAATGATTTGGTGTTTTGGTTTTTTGTTCATTGACGAATGTGACAGTCACTCTTGATTAACAGATATTTTCTAGATGCAGACAAATAGACACATCAACTTGGAAGCCCCTTACAGAGACAATATCGGCCAATCACTGCTTGGCATGTGCATGAAAAAAAATAAAAAAATTGTGAATATGCATCCAGCCTCATGAATATGTGCATGAGAAATGAACCAACGAACGAATGACATCGCTAGTGGCATGGCATGAAGAAACACTGTTACTGTGCATGTTAACACTCATTTTATAAACACTACTTACACTTACTGTAATTTAGGGGAACACTAAAATAAAAGGGGGAAACAAGTTAACATTTCACAAGCTACACGTAGTGTGGTCTTTTAACCATGTTGGTATACAAATATAAAACATGTTGGTATACAAATTACCTAAAATTCCAATACGTTTTATTCGTTGAGTCGTGAGAAATTACGACTGGATGAATAAATGTGACCCGCTCCACAAAAATTGGTAGTATGTCGCAAAAGATATATACATGGTTGGAAAGCCCACTACGTCATCTTTCATTTGGTATATCATAGTTCTGGAGATATGACATGTTTGCATATTGATTACTTCCTTGGAGTTTAAAATTACACAACTGAGAAAACCGGCTTTGAAATAGTTGGCTCTGTTGTAGAACAACAGAACGATGCACACAAAATGGTCGTTGTTTCCACTTTATTCATCAAAATCAACATGTCTGTGAATGAAACCCGAAACTGTAGATATTAAAGATGTCATTCATGACAAAAAATGAAACTCACATTTTGGACAAAATGTTCACACTTGAGCGGGCCATGACATGATAATGTACAACGCGACTTAATACCCTTTTTTGTAGAGCCAGTCACAAATTGATAATTGCTTCACCACTGTACTGTGGTACTAAGAAGAAGATGACGACCCATGCAGGTCTGCAATAGCTTGTACACATACATGTATATAACATTTATGTGTAGTGTAGGTACTGGTACATGTTCACTGACACAGTACAATCAACACACACAAAACTTGAGGTAAAAACACAAATTTTACTCCCCCCCAAAAAGAAATAAATGCCATCAAATGCCATCTGGAAGCAAAGCAAACAAATGTATTTGAATGAACCGACTTTTTTTCACCATAAAATGACCACTGTCAACGTATTGTACTGAATTACAATGTCCTGCAACATGAGCATGTTTGTGGTGTATACATAAACTCCGGTCAAGTCGACATCATACTACTCGCCAAATCGCTCAAGTCAGCCGTCTGACAAAAGTCGCGCTCGTCTCTATAAATGCATTTCCATTGAATTTTTTTTTTCGAAGTTGGCTTTTTGTACGTAGCAATTTCGCTTAAGTCAGCGTTTTATTTTTGGCCCACTTTCCACAAAAGCACTACAAAATCCTTTGTGTACTAAGTCGGCTTTTAAAATATAACATCAACTTCCCGTTCCTGCACTACGGTTGGCATGAACATGTACAGCTGCGCGCCATAAAAAAAGGGTTTTACTAAAACTATACACCGATACTGACACCGATATCATTCCCAGCACCCCCTCTAGTCTGCACACATGCGATCTGTCTATCTCTGATATACACCCGGCCCCACTAGCAGATGTTGGCATTCGTATAAGTCGTCACAAATTGCCGGGTCCCAAGAATGTCAACATGGCCGGAGTTGACTGTACTGGCCTTACAAAATGTGGCTGTCAGTTCTCTCCATTTGTCTCACATTTGGGATTGGAGTAGGAGAGGAAGCTGTAGAACCAGTAAACAGTAAGCCAGGGCCGATATTCATAAAAGCCTGCTAAGCCTAGGTGGCAGCTAAGCCTATAGTTGGAAGCTAAGTGATATTTATAAAACTTTGCTAAGCTCAATTGGTTGCTAAATTAACTGCTAACATTAGAGTTGATCTAGGGTGTATCTAAGTCACTAGCTGGCAACTTGCCTGATGTCCCAGCTGCGTGCTTAAAATATCTAGCTGTCAACTAGCTGGTAACATTCTTAGCAAGGTTTTATGAATACAAAATTAGTTGGTAACCACGGAGCAGCAAACTACGGATTTAGCGGGCTGCTGAGGCCTAGTAGTCTGCTAAGTTAGCAGGTTTTTATGAATATCGGCCCAGCTGTACACATCCTTTCCATTAAACATAATTCCCTATAAAGGTAGGATACACCATTGGTAATTGCTTGAACGATCACGAATGGGTGGATTTGGAGGGTTGTATTTTATAGTAAATATCATTTAACTGACCTGTCGGAAGTTTTACAATCAATTAAAAAAAAAAGTGGCATTTGTTTTCAATCGGCATCGAACAGTTGTTTCTAAATGCTTTGTTTTGTTTGGCGATCGCCGTCCGACGATCATGATTTTTTGTTATATACAATTTTTTTGGAACAATTGCAGCATATCTAGCGAATTTATTTAGCTGGATGCCTACATATGTTTTAATATTTCGGTCGTAAAACAAATGTAATATCTGCAAATGGTGTATACTACTTTTAAAAAAGCCAGCAGAATATTTTATAATTATATTGGAAACAGAAAACATCCGAAGAGACTGGCATTGTGTTACGCATTTTTCAGAATCCGAATGCTGGTTTGTTATTTTTGTATCACTGAAACCATAAAGAACCATGGCAACAGCAATCCCGTGAAAACTTGCTTTTGTTCCTGCAAGTTCCCCCTCCCCCCCCCCCCCCCCTCAAAAAAAGAAGATTGTCATGTCAAATCTAACTTTTAAAATATGATTAATTTTATCCATATTTGCCAATTCGCTGTAAATTACACAGAAGAAGTAATGAGGTATGTACTAATTAAAACAAAACATTTAAACTGTTTTGTTCTTTGTTGGACTTTCCGTCTTGGTAAAAGTTACACCTCGCTTTCACATTTGTGGCTTAAACTGCACCATTTTCTAAATAGTTGCACACTATCACTGTTTCCTACAGTACAGTACACCACTAGAGCCAGGACTAATCAACACGTAGATAGTGGTGATTCTTACAGCCACGTAGATGATTTTTCTGTATACATGAACTGTATGTAGATAATGTAAATGCTTATTTAGTGACATCTACGAGGATTGTAAATGTATCATGTTAGCTTCCATTGTCCCATGAAGTCTCCACAAAGTAAATATTTTCTGTGTTCCATGGCTTGTAGTTTTTTTAAAACTAAGATAACAATTCATTGGTTAGCCAGACGGCGATCTTGAATTTTTATTATAAAATTCAAATTGTTTTTCAGAACAATTACAGAATATCTATCTAGTGCAATCATTTTGCTGGATGCCTAGAATCAATATTTACTTTTAAAAAAAAGTAAGATATTTCTTAGGTATAATTAGGTAGTAAAAATTTGCGATATGTGCAAAATGTCGTATCCTACAAAAAAAAGTACCTTTACCCAGTATATGTTGCATTTTCACTGGTAACCCTTTACTGTGTTCTGCAAAATTTCTGTGCTTTGAATACTTTTTTGGGAAACTGGTCCCCTGCTCATCATGCTGTGGGTATATAGCCTGCAGTACACACCGAGCAGTCTTCACATCTTAATGTATCTTTTTGTCAAATTAGGCCCAGACTCTGCCATATACTCCTATAGACAATTCCAGCACGTCCGTTTGGCTGAGCACTGCACTAATTACTCCCCACTTACACGAATCAGCTTTCTTTTGAATCACAAAATTTATTGCATGCAGCATTTATGTGCAATTGTTGTTTAGTTTGGCTGGGGAAATATGAGAAGGCCAACGGGTACATGTAGGATTATTCATCCTTCATACATTTTTGTTCGTTTCAAATAATAGCACCACTCAACATCCAAAGAAAAATATTTGAAATCAACTTTTAGGGCATGCAAATGATCCTATAATGACAGACTTTGTGGAAAACTAGACAAGAATTATTTGCACATTGCAGTGCACTATATACCTTGAGGTACTCATGGCAATTGTGCATTGCTCTCGCACTACAATGTACATCCGAGTCTAGTGAATTCTGTAACTCTTTGTGGGATAACCTTTTTTTTTCTGCTTGTACATTGTGAAATTTAGTGCAGCTAGTTGAGCTTTAGGCTTCGGCTCCTTGCACACATGCAGAAAACTAGCGCTCTGAACTTGTTCTCTGTTAGTTAGTTTGGGTTTTTAATCTGTTCTTGCCAATAAAATGTGGACTAGATTTCTGTGTGTAGGACACTTTTAAAGTAGTAATTCAGCATTGCTTTAATATAGGAAAACTATGTATACTAGTGTTTTTTAATTCTCTCAACATTTGTGGATATCCACTTCCTTCGTAAAATTGTGGGATATAGAACATCGCCCCATCATTTGTTACATTGAGGAATATCCATATTCTTTCATGGGTTGGGACTGAGTATTCAAAGCCCTTCATGAGTACTGGTGGATTCCTTGATCCCTAACCCTTCCACACGCAACGGAACGCATCATGTGAACAAGTAGCTAGGGTGCACTTTGATGCACTTTGATGCATTCAGCTGTCAACACCAGTGCATAAACCACCACAGTCTATTACCGGTACTATGAGAGCTAATCCCCACTAAACAATGCCAGAGATGGATTCCGCTGTGTTGGGTGACCACAGACTCGAATCGGTTTGGCCTCGAGATTGGCCTCGAGATTTCTGACCTGATAAGTCTCTCGGCACTGAGCAGGGCTGTCAAATGATGCAGTTTGCTGCGTGTGGAAGGAAACTCACACAATACCCCATGGGGGTTTAGGCTTAAGGCATTAGTTATATCCTTATTCCTTCGTATAGCAGTTGTGAAAATTCACAACTCCTTTTGTAATCAGTGGATCCCTTCATATGCCTTCATTGGTAACCACTTTCCTCCATCATACTGGTAGATATATACACACCCACTCACTTGACAGTTGCAGATATCCACACCCTTTCACTTAACAGTTGCATATCCACATCCTGTCACTTGACAGTATACAAATAATGAATGTTTGTGATTGCGATGGTAAGAATAATTTCATGAGGTGACAGATGGCCTAGATGTTCTATTCCACGAGGCCAAACCGAGTGGAATAGAACATACCATCCTGTCACCGGATGAAATTATTCTTTCCATCGCAAAAATGTGAAACATTCATTATTTGTTTGATACAACGCCTGAATACATTCTCGTCATCTGATTGTAACTTGTAAACTGGTGCTTACATCAATGTAAGAAACTTGTAGTAACACTAATAGCTAATTAGAGAAGTTTTGTTGGTTCTATCAATGCGCCGCATCGTTTGATAGAACCATGTGATAGAACGTTTTGGGCCGTGCGGGTTCGCGTCGTGTGATTGGTCGAATAATTCAATGCACGTGATCGACGATCCACCAATCGGATGGCGGGGATTTATTCAGGTGTTGTATAATTGTGGATATATCCACACCTCCTTCATTTCATCAGTGGATTTTTCTTCATGCAGCACAAATTGGTCTCCACTTATCTCCATACTAGTGGATATCCACGTCTCTGCAAAGCCATCAGTGGATATCCACACCCCTTCTCCTGACGATCCGTTGACATATCCCAGCTATAGCCTCACTGGGCTGATTTCATGTAGCTCATCATGGCATTCATTGCAGCATCCACACTAACATTCTCACCTGTTTTTTTTAACACTGCGACCCTTCACCCAGCTCACCCCAAATCTGTATACTCACCCATTAACACCCCCCCCCCCACCCCCACCCCCACACACTGAAACAGCCTTATGACCACTCTCCCCAAAGCTATATCCTAAGTCCTCTATCCAGACTATCAAAGTACTGCTAAACACTACTGCCATTATTGCTGCCAGTGGTGGACAATTACAGTTGGCAGATGTGCAAATAGACAGTTATTGACCAGTCGAACAGACTCTGGGTACTAGGCAAAAAGTCACCATGGGACCAACAAGTGAACCAACAGACCAACAAGTGAACCAACAGACCAACAAGTGAACCAACAGACCAACAAGTGAACCAACAGACCAACAAGTGAACTAACAGACAAACTGACAAAACACGACCAACCACCAACCAATCAGATATCAGTGATGAGCCAGTAACAGACAAACAAACAAATCAACAAATGAGTGGACAGACAACAGCACATGACATTTACATATACTTTGGTCTTTGTAGTTTGGGTGGCTTTTTTATTTCATTTTGTTGTGTGTACGTATTCAAATTCTTTGTCCAGTTTTAATTACCCCATACCCTTTATAATTACACAGAGTTGGTTTTGTGATGTGGTATTGTCTTATTAATTTTTATGAATTAGATTTGAAACTACCTCCTAACATGGAGTGAAACTACCTATTGGCATAGAGTGAAACTACCTACTAACATAGAGCGAAACTGCCTACTAAACATAGAATGAAACTACCTACCAAACATAGAGTGAAACTACCTACTAAACATAAAGTGAAACTACCTACTAACATAGAATTAAACTACCTACTATACTAACATAGAGTGAAACCACCTAATAACATAGAGTGAAACCACCTACTAACATAGATTGAAACTACCTACTAACATAGATTGAAACTATACCTACTAACATAATTTGAAACTATACATGTACCTACTTACATAGAGCAAAACTACCTACTAACATAGAATTAAACTACCTACTAACATAGAGTGAAACCACCTACTAACATAGAGTGAAACCACCTACTAACATAGAGTAAAACCACCTACTAACATAGAGCGAAACCACCTACTAACATAGATTGAAACTATACCTACTAACATAGATTGAAACTATACCTACTAACATAGATTGAAACTACCTATATAGTGCGAAACTACCTACTAACATAGATTGAAACTACCTATATAGTGCGAAACTACCTACTAACATAGAATTAAACTACTAACATAGAGTGAAACTACCTACTAACATAGTGAGGCGCCAAAAAACATAATAATAGCTCACCCAGGGGGTGCCCATCAAAAAAGAAGTAACAAATATAAACGGCCCCTAAAAAGCCCTAATGACCCTGACTAGACTGCAAAGAAGAAAACAAATAGTTAACGTCATAATCATTTTGCCTTGGGAATTTGTTCTACAAAATTCTACAAAATTGGTATATGTTATAGATTTTATGATTATTTTATACAGGAGCATAATTGAACCATTTCCGAAATTTTTGAGGAAACATTTTTTTCACATCAATTTTTAACACAAAAAAAGCTCGGAATGTTCACGTTCATAGTGTAAGACTGGATGAGTTGGCTCATCTAGACAAAACTTAACCTTCGTCTTGTAATTATTGATTGACCATTGTCAGTGTATTTTGTCAATTGATTGTGCAGTAATGTGTTAAGAGTGTGTGTGTTTTATGTACCCATGTTTCTTTTATTTTAACTTCATGTTGTCGTTTTCTTTTGTGTTTAGTTTTATTATTATTTATTTGAATGTTCATTCATTTTAGTAAAAGTAACCGACTAATTACATAGCCATCCCAAATTACTGATACTTAGAATAGCTTTAACAAAATTACCCACATTCCTCACAATTCCTTGTTATACATTGTATATAGTACCTCTGTTTTGATATTCCAATGTAGTGTTTGGAAAAAAATGCCTGTCCATTCGGAAGATGGATGTGAAAATAGATTTGATTTTGTTGCCATCAGATCTATTGATGTTACACACGGAAATGAACTGATTCCCAACTACTTCACATTCACATGCATTTAAAACATTGGAAATCGGGTTTTGATTATGTTATTGTAACATTGTTGTTTTGTTTTTATTTTTCTCTTTCTTCTTGACCTCACCATGCACTGTACATCTTTCTATTCACTGTACATCCCTAAACCTCATGTCCTTATATCTCTCTGTTGCACCATTTCCTCTTACCTCCTTCCCTGCCCCACCTCTTACCTCCTTCCCTGCCCCATCTCTTACCTCCTTCCCTGCCCCACCTCTTACCCTCTTCCCTGCCCCACCTCTTATCTCCTTCACTTCCCCTCCTCTTACCTCCTTCCCTGCCCCTCCTCTTACCTCCTTTCCTGCCCCACCTCTTACCTCCTTCCCTGCCCCACCTCTCACCCCCTTCCCTGCCCCTTCTTTTATCTCATTCCCCACCTCTTACCCCCTTACCAACCTCTTACTCTTATACCGCACTCTTTTATGCACCCTCTTCATCCGTTTCCTCATCCTCGTCTGACTATGTCTCCATCCCTGCTCCCTCTACAGCAGCAGAGCAAGTTTCTCCACCATCTGACCAGCTTTCATATAGGATGACAAGAAGCCAGTGTGGTCATCTAAATCCCCCTTCCTTGCCCCTCCCTCTTATCCTTACCACCCTCCCCCCCCCCCCCTATCCTTACCACCCTCCCCCCCCCCCCCCCCCCCCCACCCTAAATGTAATTCCTGACCTTCAACTTTCCGGACTCAGTAACAAAGAGCACAAAATGCCGAGGCATGGAAGGACTTCTCTACGCTGTGTCCGGTGTCCCGCCAGAGATGAAAGACTCGAGAAAGCGGGAACGCATTCAGAATCTTGGATGTGATTCGGTCGCAACAAATGAACAACAATACCAAAAGAAAAAAACAAAAACGCCACTGTGATGGTCTCTGCATCTTTTGTGCAGTTCCTCTAGTCTCCGATTGATTTTCCTCCAAGTTCTGTTGTGGATCAATTTATGCTGTGGATCAATTTATGCTGCGATGAACTTTACGAAGAGAGACTCGAACATCAGCCACATTCTTCTGCCGCATTCAGTTGCTTGAGCAGTCTTGCATATTGTGTGGATCTTGCAAACCCATTGCTAATGCAACACCAACAGGTTTTGCCTCGCGGACAGAAAAAAAATATTTAAAAGAAAACAGCATTTGTTTATATAATAACCAACCTACAAGTACATCATCAGCATTGCCAAACTGCTCATCCATTATAAATTGCTGCTATCCCTATGTACATCCTCTGACATTGAATCCATGCTTGAATTGTGCCATTGCTGCATCGTATTATAGCCAGTAGAATGTAAACCACCTGCACATACACCTCGTCTTATACATGTAGCATCACCCCCTGGAGACTCCAGAAGGGTTTTCAGATCCCCACAGCATCGCTTTGCAGCAGAAAGTTCCACAAGTTCTCCAAAAAAGCATGTCAGTACATCCCTGCTCACGAGAGAACCTTTGCCTGAGATATGCCTGAAGAACCAAAGATAGTTAGCTGCAAGTACGTTTTAGTGCATAAGATAAGCAAGGCCGAATGTTGGAACTGCGCGTATCGGACCCAGTCATCCACACAGCAGGAAAAGCCCAGCTGATGACGCATGCGCATACACAAGTTATTCAATAATGAATAATTAATCATCACGACAGAGCTCCTGATGAATATTCAGTGTTTGTCACCCATCATGCCTGTGCTGGCCTGCTTGTGGAATGCCATCAAACTGTGTGCTGTAGTGTGGGGAGTGTTTGTGTGTTCTCAGATCGGAAGCCGCAAATGAATTTGGCCACGCGTCAATAAAATGAGTTAACACCAAATTGCAAGTTCTGATGAACACGTCTGATATCTTCTTGGTTGCACTGCGAAGTGCGTCTGCCCTAACACTGTAATGGACCGCAATTGTTTTGTTCTGCCTGAAAGTTAATGGAGAATAATCAACTGAGTGTCACGTTAAGACTGAAATACCTCCTCAACTGCATGCAAATTGTTAGTATGTAAGCGGATTGAGAAAAAAAAGGACTGCACGATTTTTTAGATTGATGAATGGACACCAAAATGCATGAGGATTACTGCACAGGAATGATAAAGAACAGAGTGTACATGCATTGCCAAGTGTAGTGGAAAAGAGGGGGATCTTCTAAGACCAATTTGTTTAAAGCCTGGTTTCCATATAATACGTAAGAGATGCAGAGTTGGCTAGCTAGAGGAGACCAAAACAACTCAAACTAATGCAAAGTATGTCAGCAAAGTTGACCCGAGTAAACAAAAATGTAGGCTTGCATTTTGTGTGTAAACCAATACCCTGTGAATAGGGGCACGTTTTCTCATTACAGAAAGCCATTTTGTGAATTACCCACCCCCACCCCCACCCCACCCAAAAAAAACCAAAACAAAAACCCACACTTTAAATTTATTTAGTTGACATATCTGTTTACGTTTTAAACCCCACCCCACCCAAAAAAACACAAAAACCACACTTTAAATGTATTTAGTTGACATATCTGTTTACGTTTTAGACAAGTCTTTGCCACCAAATTGTGTTTATGTTATTGTAAATCTGGACATGTTGTTATGATTTTGTTTAGATGAATGTTGTTACAAACCACCCTTGCCTTGACAGTGTGCGTCTTTGCGCCCCTTACGATTATATGAAAACTAGGCTTGAGGCATTGCAAATATATTGGTATAAAAAAAGACGAGCTACGTGTACAGTGAAATTGGATGGGATGAATTCAGTCAAGGAGGCATCATAAGGAGGCACTGTGTGATTGGAACGTAGTCGTCTCCCGTCTCCCGTCTCCCCAAGTTTGTATACACAACTAGAGTTTTTGCTCCGAGCACTCCACCTGCCAAGCCTATACAGTGTAGTTCTAGATACTGAAGGACTTCATCTTCTGTAGAATGGAACCAAGACGAATATTTCCAACCCAAACTAAAGGGAGGCATTTTATGTACAGATGTACAAAATGAGATTTCCTTTTTATTGTTCAATTTGGAGCGCAGAAATGTATTACTCAAACCAAACACGAGATTTATAACTGTATTATAGTTTTTATTTTAGTTGATGCAATGTCAAGTAATTTTTGTTTTCGAGTAGAGATGGGTGTATCAGTGTGTATGCATGACTGTGAAAATGGATATATATTTTAAAGTGCAAACATTCAATGGAGAGAATTATTTCTAAGCTATTAAAGCGATGTAACTATTTCGGTTTTTCCACAACGGGTACAAGTCAGTAACAGAATTATTGTTTGTTTTGAGTTGCCAGGTATTCAATGCCAAAGCATTATAAATGAGAGGATGTTAATTGTCTTTGTGAAGAATATTTGTATTCCCTAAAAAGTGACAACCACCACACACACATAACCAAAACAAATTAGTATCAGATTTTTGTCTTAGGTAAGGGGGTTGGGGTAAACATTTAGAATAGGGACAGATTATACATGTAATCCCATAAAATGGTCATGACAACGTCATCAAAAAATATTGATGTACATTTTGGGTTGACAGTTACATGTACCCTGTCATCTGAATATCTGAATTGAAGAGATATAAGTCAACCTATCTAAATATACATTTTGTCTAAAAGCCTAATATTTAGCCACCACATCTCTCCCCCCCCCCCCCCCCCCGAAAAAGTCAAATGTTACTACATCAGTCGTTTCAAGAATTATTTTTGTTTTCTGCATTACAGAAACAAAATGGGTTAATATCATGGATGGATCTAGATGTAGCGATGTGTGCAGTTTTAACTTTGTAAAACAAAGGTCTGAGTATATAATTAATACACTGTATATTGTAATTGCCTCGTTTAGTATAAAAGAGAGGAGAGAGTTGAGTATATACAGACACATGTTACTATGTGGGGACAAATATATATTAAGCTTTGAGATCTACGTGTAAATAACATAAAGATTATGTACAGAATACAATAGAGACGATTTTTACAGCCGTACACTCTTAGCTGTAAGGGTATTATTGATATTATTATTAATATTATTAATCTAGTTGATTGAGGTATATAAAGTTTTAAGAGGAATAATTAAGGAGACTATGGAAAAACAAAGTATGAAATGTTTCAACAAAATAATAATAAATTGTATATTTATTAGAGAGTTACTATTGGATGATTTTTAGGTAGAGAGCAAAGAATTTTAATGAAGCCACTATTTTTGCCACAGAAGTTTGATTTGTTTGGTTTTGGATGATTTATATGCACAGCAGCTGGTTTTGGGTTGATATAAGGGGAAAACAATAGTGCACCAATCAGAGTGAGAAATGTTTTATTTTGAGCGCAAGAACTTGCCCTCCCTTTATCATTGTACATCAGGGCGAGAAGTTTTTGGATTGGGTACCCGCGAGCATCGCAAACCTTTATATACAGATAACATTAGCCTCAACCCATCGTTTAAGCAAAATAATTGCCAGACTTTTTGTCGGAAGGCAACCAAGTTTCCAGAACCTATACTATAATTATCAATAATGCTTTTAACTTGGATCAAAGAGCTTTACATTATTACTACGTCTGATCATTGGGCCAATGAAACATTCCAAATACAATCTCGGTTCTCTGAAGAGTATACAGCTCGATGCTGCCATTTCAGCGCAAAGCAGTTAAAAAATCAATCACAATAACCATCTTTGCCCACACAGGTACATGTACCTATTTACTCATTGCTGGAGAGAAGCAAATAGTGACAAAGTACCTTGCTCAAAGGCACACATCACAACCCTAAGCTGAAACAACAACGCCCTTACCCCCCCCCCCCCCCCCCCCCCCCTCCCCCCCCCTCCCCCCTCCCCCCCCCCCCCTCCCCCCTCTCAAAGAGGGTACTTATTTCATTCTTGAAATATGTTGAATGTAAGACCAGCAATACTTTAAGGCCAGTAGGTTGTGAATAAATAAAAAGAGCTTGTGATAAAGCAGGTATAATGTGATTACGGCTGTGTCTCTCTTTCTCTTTCTCCGATTGGTGCATTTAATAAATAGTCTTGGCCAAACAAAAAAGAGATAGGTAGATAATTGTTCGCTGATTAAAAACAGTGAAATGGTGTGCACCCAAAACATTTTACAAAAGGGATTCATTTCTGATTTCTTTTTTTTAATCGATTTAAATATAAAGTATTTTGTTAAGTAGCTGTTGAGTGATCTATTTTATTCTAATATTAATATCGAGTAATTGTTCATTTTTATATTTTGGGTAGTAATTATTGATCTGATTACTGTTCTTCTATTTGTGGGCAGGATCGTCTTCATTTATTTTTTCAAATGACTGGCTTTAATCTCCAATGAAATTAGCCTAACAATTGCATGCTAAAACAAATTGTAAAAATGCCACAAAAATATGACAGCCAACATTTGCCAGCAATAATAAACTAAACGTTTACTTAAAACAAAATATTCTTTTCTTTTTATTGGTCCATGCATAATTGGGAAAGTGACTATTCCTATGTGATTTACCCCCAAGAAACACCCAAACAATTTAAGGAAAACAAATCGCACGGCATTGAAACTTGAGAGTGAGAATGCCCGGCTCACAAAAAGAAAAACAGGAATTGGCTTAGTTTGGGGATTTGATGATGATTTTCTTGTTTTATTTGTAGGAAATCCTGAAATATGGGTGTTGAGGCAGCACAATGTCATTGATTTATTTCATAACACGCTTAATACTGGAGGAGGTATGTTTGGCAAGTTCGCGTCGTTCGAAGCTTCAAATGGCGTATTTCCGCAAGCAGCACCAGATCTAATGTCAATTTAGGTTTGATGTGCTCAAAACTGCTCAGTGATGTTTTTTTCTGTTTCACATCGACTGAGAGAATTACTCAATAGACAGTTTCAAATTGGAATTCACGGTATATGAAATTTCTTTTTGAAATTCCTCTGAACAAAAGGCAGCACAAAAGCCGTGTTCCCGTTGGACTTGTTTTAGTTAACGTACCGCGACTTTTCTGTTGAAGGACAACAACATTAACTACAATGGGAACACGTGGTAGACTATCGTCCATGTCAACGTACCGCGGCGGTGATGTAAAACTACCAAGCCGAAAGTGGTCGTGGAAAGTTTTCGCTCAGCCGCAGTAAGTTATTAAGGACGCTAAAGTCCAATTGGAACTACCTCGCCCTGTAGAAATACTGCGATCATGCGTAAACCGCTGTGTTTTGAGATTAAAATATTGTGACTGTGCACAACACCCACAATTTGTGACATTATGCTACTAGTCTTGCACGGAGCATAGGAGGATGAAACTTGACGTCGCGCTATAAAAGTCAAAGTGGGAACGCTCGGTAGAATTATACCAAGGAATGTCGCGTTAAGTGGTCGCGGAAAAAGTCCAATGGGAACACGGCGCCTAAGACCCTAATTTGACATTCGTCAATAGTCTTGTTAGACAAATATTTAAAGCCCTGTTGATGTCAATTGTGACTGCATGAAAAATTTGATCGAACAGTATTTTTAGAAAAGAAATCAAGCCAATGTCGACCTGGAATTGAAATTAATAAACAGTTTATAGTACTCAAGATAGGATAACAAAGAAGTTAATTTACATCATCACATCTCTGTTCCAACTATAGGAGCACTTGCTTTACAAAGTGTAGTTCGAGTGAAGCAAAATTATTCCACATGCACGCCTCCTCCGCAATAACGTACATCAGTTCCAAGGGGTATCTAGACTGACCTGTACGTACATTATTCAGTTTCTCTGTCTAGTCTAAATTAAGGACCGTGGTTCATATTGTACACCAAAGCGCAGTACCGACTTATGGGTAACTGTCCGTTGCTTGTCCTGCTTTTGCACCTGTGCAATAAATGGTTTTCTAACTTTGAAAACATGCAACTCTACTTATGACACATCGAAGTGACTCGTTTCTTTTTAGTAGTTCAGTTGTTTCTGATGGAAAATGTTTTACTCAAGTTTTGTGTAAATCGTTTCTTGTAACGTCTTCTTTTTATGTTGCCTACAGCCAATCGGTATTAGAGATTTGAAAACAAATCCACTACGTAAAAAGAGTAAATCTGTTTCAGCTTATATAGTCCGAGTCTACGTCATTCTACTTGCCCTTTAGAGCAATCTACTTATGTCCCTTGACCGGCAGATTTAACTGATAAGAGTTTTCAATAGCACCCTCATGTAGCATCCTACCCATAGTGCACCGCGGCACACCTCGTGCACTTCCTATTTTCTCTTATTTTTTTAAAAACGCTCCGTTATTCGTAATATCACACTACCCGTTATCGCTGAAGAGAAGATTTGTAGAGTTGAATTGAATAAAGTTGAGTTGTAGAGTGTTGTTTATTTCATGAGATATGCAACGTTCAGAGGATGTCCTCCGGGGCCGCTCTTCAAAAAAGAAGAGTAAGAATAATAAGGCACGCCGTCGGTCACGCCGTTTTTCTTCGAGTTCAGATGACTCGTCAGACCAATCCCACCGGGGAAAACTAACCTAAAGGACGCCTACCTTCACGTTCCCATCAGGCCGGAGCACTGGAAATTCCTTCGGTTTCAATACAAGGATATCCGCTGCGAATTCACGGTGCTCCCATTCGGTCTCTCCAACTCACCCGGAGTTTTTACCCTATAGTGAAGGTGATCGGGGCCGTACTGAGAAGACTGGGAGTGACCATATTCATGCACCTAGACGACTGGATCACCGTGAGTCAATATCGGGAGGCCACGGCTGCAGCGTTCGACCTAACGTGGCGCCTCACGTCGGACCTCGGTTTTATCATCAACACTGAGAAGTCACACCCGCTTCCCTCCCAGTTCCCAACTTACCTGGGAAAGACACTCGACCTCCGAGAGTGACTGGCCCGTCCTACAGAGGAACTCATATCGAAACTTCGACAATGCGTGTCTCTAATTCTTCCGGCGACGATTGCCCCGGCACAGGCTTGGCCCAGGCTTCTGGGTGGGCCTCATGGTCAGCCTGCAGGTGGGCGTTGTATGATTATGCAGGTTAAGGATGTGCTTCATCCACCTGCATCTACTCTCCTTCTACCAACCCAGTCGCCACCAACTAAATCATCTGGTGCCGACCACGTCTTGGTTGGTACCACACCTCCGGTGGTGGCTCGAAATTGTCAACCTCGCCAGAGGCCATGCCTTTTACAGGCCCAAGCCATCAGTGACATTCACGACAGACGCATCACTTTCTGGCTGATGGGCCGCCCTCCACCCATGCCAAGTAGCGGGTCGGTGGGACCTCGAACTCCGTTTAAGTCGCATAAACGTACTCGAGATATTGGCCGTCTCCAATGCTCTCCGACATTTTTGCGTATCAATGATTAGTCAGGCGGTCCTGGTTCGATGCGACAATGCCACAGTAGTGGCTTTATAAATCAACCACCAGAGGGAGTACGCGTCTGCCCAGCTGTGCGCGCTGACATGAAAGCTCCTCCCGGGGTTTGCGCCACACAGGGGCGTAGAGACCGGGGGGTGTGTCTCACCCCCCCCCCCCCCCTAATAATTTTCCTCAGTCGGCAATTCGAGCCTCAGTCTGCAACTTGACCATAAAACTTAGTCGACAAAATGGGCCACCAAATACAAAATTTGGTGGCCCATTTGCCGACCGAGGCTCTAAATGCCGACTAAGGAAAATAACACAGAAAGCCCTCTTAGTAATTATCTAGCATACTTTATTCGTCTAACGTCAAGTGTACATTGACCCCTATTTGACCCTACGTTGTTGTGAGACTTGAGACCAAGTCACCATTAGGCAGGTCACTAAAAGTTCAAAGTTACCACAGAACAGTAAATCCTAATGTCCTTATTATATATCAGTTCAAGTTTCCACAGAACTATAAATCTGAAATTTTAACCTGGATTGATGAAATAGGCCTACACAATGTGTACACTACACTGAATTGATAAAAGTAGGCGATTTTGCAGTGAACTGTTTAAGGCGATGATGTCTTGGTGCAGATCACCTTTTGATCATGATGCCAGTCATCCCCGCTCTCTTTATGTGTTCCGCTCGGAAGAAAAATTATGCAATAAAAAATGCCAAGAATTTTTTTGCAAATTTGATTCAAAGAGTGAGTGGAAAGTAGCAAGGAAATGCCTCAGATTGCACCACAGAGCATCGAATCCATTTTTTCCCCCGGGGCCCTTAAGCGGGACCTGGACCCCACGCCGTAAATGGCTTCGCGCTTGCTTAGCTCGGTGTCGGCAAATTCAATCTCTCTCTCCCCCCCCCCCCCCCCCCCCCCCCCCCCCCCCCCCCCCCCCCCCCCCATGACAATGTCCTCGCTACGCCCCTGGCCCCACAATGTCATGCTTTCAGCAGTTCACCTCCCTAGCAGAGAAAAGTTCGCTGCCGACGCCCTTTCAGGGGGTGGATCCTTCCGACAGAGTGGACACTGCAGCCGCGGGTCGCTTGGTCACTATTTATGCTAATCAACAAACAACATGTCGATCTGCATGTTTGCTTCACCGGCCAATCACCAATTACCGGTCTACTGCGCGTGGGGCCCCGGCCCCTGCGCGGGGCAGACGGATGCACTGACGATTCGGTGGGACAGGCTACTCGTGATGCATTTCCCCCATTCTCTCTCATTCCTCGGGTGCTGACCAAACTAGAGCAAGGTTTAGGACTGCAAGGTCTTCCTCGTAGCTCCATTCTGGCCTCGCCAAGCTGTGGTTCCCAACAATGACCAGACTCTTGGTTTACCGGCCAGTGGTTCTTCCGCGCAGAGCGGACATTTTGTTCCATACCAGCTCGGTTTTCTTTCATCCGGTCCTGCAGGAACTCATCTGACATGCTGGGTACTGGCAAGCAATCCTTCCAGACGACAGGCCCTTCTGAACGAATTGGGCTATTGCAGCCTGTAGTCGAAGAGCATCGACCAGAACAATTTACGACAGTAGATTACGCCATTTTTACAAATGGTGTAGAGGCCGATCTCTAGCATCCCCCAATACTTCTGTAGGGGAAGTTGCAGATTTTCTGGTAGATTGTTCGAGTGCTACGGCCACGGTAAGAAATTACCGTTCGGCCATAGCGGCATGTCAGATAATCAAGCTCTCAGCAAGCTAGTCAAGGGGGTGTTTGTTTCACGCCCCCGACGCGCAGGCTCAGTACCCACATGTGACCTCTTCAACGTGTTATCCACGTTATTGAGATTCCCATCATCGATGGACAGTTCAACTTTGCTGAACTTGTCTATTAAGGTTGCCTTCTTGTTAGCAGTGGCTACGTCTAGACGACGTAGTGAACTAAATTCCCTTACGAATGAGGTGGGATACATCCGGTTAAAACAAGCGGGTGTCCGCCTGGTACCTTAAGTAGGGTTATTGACAAAGAATCAATCGGAGTTCTTTTCGCCTCCAGACATCTTTGTCCCGGACATCAAATCGTTCTCGTCCGTTCCAGACGACATATTTTGGGGCCCGGTCAGGGCTTTGAAGTCGTTTGGCTCCGGCACAGGAGTGTAATTGTTGGTCAGTTACCTTGCTGGAGCGAACCTTTTGTTTGGAAGTTCCGCTTAAACTGGCCGGAAATGGAGACCTTGTGAGGTCTCCTATAAATGGCCAAGGGAACTGCCAGCGCTCGTAGCCGACAGTGGATGACTGGCTGCGGGTGCAGGACGGGGGACTGGCGAGGTGGCATTGTGGTACCACCGGCACAATTTCTCTAGAACTCGGTCTGTCCCTGTGGTACCTCCAGATGTAACAGGACCAGTCATCTTCAAACGTTTCGTATTTTATAAATTATTATATTATTCAACTCTACAAATCTTAACGATAACGGGTAAAGTAAGAGGAAGTGCACGAGGTGTGCCGCAGGACACTATAGGTAGGAGGCCACATGAGGGCCCCATTGTAAACAATTAGCGGTAAAACCTGCCGGTTAATAATTTAAGGGAAATGTGCATAAGTAGATTGCTCTAAATGTAAGTAAAATGACGTAGACCCTATACTTCAACAATGCACCTCATCAGTGAAATACTTGTCTATAACCGCCGTATTCTCTACAACAATTTGATTCAATGCTATGGGTTTAAACTGATCGTTTTGTAATCGTTCTGAAACCCCACCAAGTAATTTGTGGTTGTATAAAACATCCATATTGGTAATTTCGTTAAACAAAATTCAAATAGTTTTTAGAATAAAGAGCACCATGTGATTCTTTGTGATAAACATCCTAAATAATTAGTATAGGTTTTCCCGGTCAGTTTTGGCAGATAGACTTGGCAGCCAAATTGATGACGAATCACCCATTTCGTAGGAATTTGGATGCACGTTTTAAATAAAAATTCAAATAGGCCTATCTAAATAGATTGTTCAATTTTAATCTAAATGCGGCACAAAAAATAAGGAATTCAAATTTCAAATTTGGTAATTAAAATTGGTCATTTAAAGTGGCGCCAGTTTGGCCATCCGAATTCACCTCTAGGCAACCATTTATGAAATATAAGCAAAATAAATAAAACAAAACGGTTTAGTTCTTTACAATTAATAATTATTTTTCCATAAATGTGCATTCAGTCGAAACAAAATAAACGTACGAATTTCCGAATGTGCACTGAATTTAGTATACTGATAATAAATTTTAGCGCGAATTCGAATGCACATCCGCAATTATTTTGTGTTCCTTCTAATTTATCAACAACCGATTTCGCTAAATCTGGTCCATGACCAAACTTCCCACATCATGCGCAATACAACCACATTGAACGCAGAATATGTAATGGGAATAATTATAGCAAATGAAAAAGAATATTCAATTCAGGCCGTGATGACACGATGACGAATCGATTTGCTGCAAAATAGATTGCTGCGTCGGCCGCGTCATTTTCGGCGCTCTCTTCCCTACTTTCTTCAGGTCTAGCTGCTAATGGCTCAAACCGGTAAGGTTCAGCACCCCGGACAATGATTCCCTCTTCAGAGGCCCCAACGTTAATATCGATGTCGGACGACGACGACGACGACCTACCGCTTTCGCACAAAGATCGATCAAAATCAACGCCGTAAGTCTCCAAAGAATCGCCGCTGTCACTGTCAGACTCCGCCATGTCGTTTTGCGTGTGTACAATCTGACAATGTACCGCGCATGTAGCGTTAACGCGATCGAGTACAGACACTAGACTAGTCGGTGCATCCAAGAACAAGTTCGGGCGCCCTCTATGGGCCTTTTCGAAACCGTTGCTTCGTCTTTGGCTTTGGCTTCGCCTCCAAATTCCGAATTACTGGGAAGCAAATAGAAATGGAAGAAAATTAAAATAGTCTAACTTTCGGGTTCACATCAATCGAGTGAATGTTTCTAAAGCACAACAGGCGTCAGAATGTGGCTAGAGACCTTGCAGTTAGGAGTCAAAAATCGCCTTAAGCCAAAGACGAAGACGAAGCCAAAGACGAAGACGAAGACGAAGCCGAAGCCAGGGATTCGAAAAGGCTCTATATAGTTAACCATAGTTCGACTGTCTAACGTATGGTGTACTATTAAGGTCACTGAAACGGCGCGGTGTGTCTTGACTAGACACACCGCGCCGCTAGACAAGACACACCGCGCCGCTAGCCACGACACATTGCGCTGCTCGCCAAGACACACCGCGCCGCTAGCCAAGACACACCGCGCGCTAGACACGACGGCGCGGCGCGGTGTGTCGTGGCTAGCGGCGCGGTGCCTGTCGTGGCTAGCGGCGCGGTGTGTCGTAGCGGCGCGGTGTGTCTTGTCTAGCGGCGCGGTGTGTCTTGTCTAGCGGCGCGGTGTGTTTTGTCTAGCGGCGCGGTGTGTCTTGGCTAGCGCTAGCGGCGCGGTGTGTCTTGGCTAGCTATGGTGTTCTATATAGGACACTTATCTATGGTGTTCTATATAGGACACTTATCTGTTATCGTCCTGCCTGTGAGTAGAGCGTCGTGCGTGTGGAGAGCTCCATCGTACATGTGAGCAAAACCGTCGTGTTTGCGAGTAGAGCGTCGTGCGTGTGGAGAGCTCCGTCGTACGTGTGAGTAAAACCGTCGTGTTTGTGAGTAGAGCGTCGTGTGTGTGGAGAGCTCCGTCGTACGTGTGAGTAAAACCGTCGTGTTTGTGAGTAGAGCGTCGTGCGTGTGGAGAGCTCCGTCGTACGTGTGAGTAAAACCGTCGTGTTTGTGAGTAGAGCGTCGTGCGTGTGGGGAGCTCCGTCGTACGTGTGAGCAAAACCGTCGTGTTTGTGAGTAGAGCGTCGTGCGTGTGGAGAGCTCCGTCGTATGTGTGAGCAAAACCGTCGTGTTTGTGAGTAGAGCGTCGTGCGTGTGGAGAGCTCCGTCGTACGTGTGAGTAAAACCGTCGTGTTTGTGAGTAGAGCGTCGTGTGTGTGGAGAGCTCCGTTGTACGTGTGAGTAAAACCGTCGTGCCTGTGGAGAGCTCCGTTGTACGTGTGAGCAAAACCGTCGTGCCTGTGGAGAGCTCCGTCGTACGTGTGGGGAGCTCCGTCGTACGTGTGAGCAAAACCGTCGTGTTTGTGAGTAGAGCGTCGTGTGTGTGGAGAGCTCCGTTATACGTGTGAGTAAAACCGTCGTGCCTGTGGAGAGCTCCGTCGTACGTGTGAGCAAAACCGTCGTGCCTGTGGAGAGCTCCGTCGTACGTGTGAACAAAACTGTCGTGCCTGTGGAGAGCTCCGTCGTACGTGTGAGTAAAACCGGCGTGCCTGTGAGTAAAGCCGTCGTATGGTGTACTATTAAGGTCACTAAAACGGCGCGGCGAGTGTTGTTTAGCAGCGTAATGATTGTTGTTTAGCGGCGCGTTGCTTAGCGGCGCGAGTGAATGAAGAAGGGGAAACATTTCATATCAAGTCGCTTTCCCTTAAAATTGTGACGTCATGTCGACCTCGAGAATAAATATGTAGAGTTTTGGCCGCGGGAATATTCAAAGTGAAAGGATTTGTCTTCAATTCAACTATACCCGTCCCCCCCCCCCCCCCCCCCCCCCCAAAAAAAAGCTGTTGTTTAATACATTGCCCTTTTTATGTCTTCCCTCTGCTCTATACTGTGTTACCCAGTACCCCTCTGATCAAGTGGTAGGCTCCAAAATGTTCGCGCTTTTTGGGAATGATCACAAGAGGTCGCTCTTCTTTTGTTTTTTGTGGACGCGTACATTGCAGTAAACTTTGCATAAATCCATGGTGGAAGTGAACCAATAAAACATAAATTTATAATTTTCTTCCGAAATTTTCTTAAGAAAGTACCTGCTCATCAAATCAGAGATGGATGCAAAGTATACCAGAAACCTTTTAAATATAAAAGTAATATAAATAAAATATAAAAGAATTGTTAGACTTGATTGAACAGGAATTCTGAAGTCGTAACTTGAAGGCATGATGTGTGGATTGTTTTCATTCATTCATTCTTTTATTTTATCACATTATCTCATGGAGAATAGGACATTAGAACATGCATGTACAATGTACATGCATGTTCTAATACTATTTACATGAGAAAATGTGGTAACACCACAGAAAAAAGAATGTATAAATGTATACATGATATGTAATGTATTAAGACAATAATGTGGTACGTCTTAATACATTACATTATTATAGTGATAGGGCTAGGCACTAGCCTAGACATTTATACATTTTTATTCTGGGTTTATCTCTTTGTATAAACGATTGATTTATCAACAACCGCACTAATTTGGACTACTCTTCCATTTCTGAAACTGTTTGGTCTTATTTTCTTTTTTATTTCTTCTTTGCTTATTTTCCTATTCTGCCCTTATCCCAGTCGTCTACATCTTTTTATAAATCAAACCGTCACCGTCGTCGACTGCTATGATAAGCGCTCAATAAAACTAATATGCGCTTTTTCCCAAAAAATTGAAATTTAATGTCTGGTAGACCTCTCCGACGAGGTCTGCTGTCGATGGTTGATCTTAATTGCCAGTACGGACAGCATCCTTCAGCATATGAACGGTGGTCCGACGTCTCGAGACCCTCTCGACTTGCGTGTAGTGCTTGAAAGTACGATGCGTAGCCCATCTACAGTGGTCCATCACTTGTAACTCCGTTGCGCCTAAAAGCCTCAACGTGACATTTTTCTAAAGAAAAAACTATAAAAGACTTGCATATATTTTGTACCAAAAAGTGTCAATTGCATCATGATAATGTATTTTTGAATTGTATTTGTAGAGTTTTCATTATACTTTTTATAGGAGGGCCTAATTAATTAGGGTAGGGCCTAATTAAGTAGGTCTAGGGGTTTTATTTTTTAAAGGAAATTTAGGGATCAAAGTGATAATGACACTGACAAAATGCAACACGAAAATAAAGTACAATGTAAAATACTCAGCCTTAGGCAACTCTATTGTTCTCTTTTATGTGTCTTCCTTCATTAGGTGATGGGGACCATCTTTTGCTGAACCTGAGGATATGTTCCGTTACAAACTGCGGCAACATCAATAATCAACTTGAAAAATGAAAAGGAGGACCGTGTACAAAGCATGGATGCCATTTAGGTTTCTGAACATGTGATTGTGAACCTCCATTCCATTCTCAATTGAGAAGCGTGATGAATTAAGACACCAGTCGTCGCTGACACAAGATTATCAAATATCCCAAAACAAACAGGAACTGAGTTGCAAAATCGTCGATCGTGTATGCTCAAGACACTTGTATCTTCAGCCGATGATATATCTTTGCTGTTCTAGTATTCTTTAACCAGACCTCATTGTGTAAATTGATACAATGTATCTCTGTACAGCTGTGAATAACTTGTTGACCAAATAAAGTGTGCAGATATAAATGTACACTATACGTGAAATAATTATTGTATAGGGCTGATGGCTTTCCTTTTACATGTAATATTAATAAAATGCTTTCACCCTTTACCACAAAGCATAAAATCACTCACGGTTGATGTGTTTGTGAACGTATTGTAAAGGTATCGTGCTTTAATCAACAGGTGCAAGAAGAAAAAAGTGAACATAGTATTACAAATAAATAAAGATATTAAAGCCTTACTACTGTACAATAATATTGTTTAAACTGCTCAGTTAATTAACAATATTAATATACGCCCACTTGCAGCTGCAATTAACCCTTCATAGTTTGTAACATAAAAGATGAAGATCATTTCAAAATACGAAAACAATTCAAGATTTGTCAAATGGCTAATGTTTGAACACTACTATATTTTGTGTAACCTCTGCATCAGTTATAAAATCAATATAATTTATAAATGGTAAATTAAGTAATGGTATCAATGAACAACATAATTCAATTTTGAAAGTGAAATCTGGTATTGGTAGCTGCTTTGTCAATTAACACAAACGTAATTGTAATTGCTTGTGTGGCAATAATCCATCCAAGTTCCGAATATAACTTCGTTCTAATGTTTGTCTTCGGTCAGTTCGTCAACTTTCAGAAAGAGGAACGTTGAGCTGATCAAGCAGAGTTAGTTCCTTCTTCCTCCCGCTGGTTTTCCTTTAATTAAAAAAATATCCTTCAAAGCCTCGACATTCCAGTGTTCAATAACATCTAAAGACAAAGCAGAAGAATCCTCTGAGGACATTGACAAAGTTATTTGAGAAAAAAACAATCTAAAACGCGACAGTAGAAATAGAAAAATGGCATCCGCCACGCGCGACACGAGTACGTTGCCAACGGCGACAACATTTGTTTATCTGCATTAACCCTTGACATTACCCATAGTGCACTGCGCGCGTGAGATGTCGAAGTGGCTTATTACCGACTTGGCACCAAGTCTAATACCCATCTCATTCATGTCGCAAATGTAAACAATTCGGTTGCCATCTTTTTAACAATAGTTCGACAAGAGCAGTTCGAGCGAACTGCATTTGAGCACCGTGGATTGGTAAAGCAGAGACTGACTAATGGTTGACTATAGTTCGCGCCCGAACTTGCCCCAACTCCAAACAATTCATGACCATTCTAAAGCGGTGGTCACATCTTACGGTCATGAACGTAGTTGAACGTAGTTGAACGTAGTTCATTTGACCGTAGTAGACTGTAGTTGACCGTACTTCAACCGTAGTGCCGTGGTTACTACGGTCAACTACGGTCAACTACGGTCCACATTACGGTCAAGTAGGTTCAACTACGGTCCACACTACGGTTAAGTAGGGTCAACTAGGGCCAACTAGGGTCAACTAGGGTTAACTACGTATATACTAGGCTCACAGTACGGTTTAGGCATTCAAGGTGACCGTAGAAATATTTTCAACATGTTAAAAACTTTTTGGCTAACTACGGCCAAATCATGGCTTTCCTCAAGGTCTAAGTACGTTCAGAACTACGGTCCACTACGTTTAACTACGTTTAACTACGACTACTAGGGTCTACTACGGTCAACTACGGTCACACCATACTACGTTCAACTACGTTCATGACCGTAAGATGTGACCACCGCTTAAGAGGTCAACGCACGGAAAATTGTCACGGAAAATTGCGACGCTTAACAACAGTAATCCGCAGCGCACTGAAAAGCCGTTTATTTTATGTGCGCTTTTATGCATAGCACTTTGTGCGTGACCTCGTTTTTGAATACTTAATGAGCTGGCGACGAGGCCTGGAATTTGGTCTGAAACATCCGTTTTATTCACCGACTGTCAATATTATGTATATTTTCTTTTGGATAAGGAAACATTCTGGTATATTATAAAATCATATTCGAAATTATATGACATTTAGAGGGTGAAATTTATAACGTAAAAAAAGCTTCCGAACCAACAAATTGACCTTTAAAAAATGACGAGATTTTCCCATTTTCTGGCGGTGGCCACAACCCATTTTCACACTGATGTTAAAGATAATTTCATATTCTATCAAAAGAATGTATATTTGGGGTTGATTTTAACTTAGTCCAGTCAGGGCGCAGAAAATCCTAACGTTCACAAGAAAGTAACGAACGGAACACCCCGCCATGACAGTCCATAGTCTTCCTGCGCCCTCATTGGTCGAAAATGACGTCATTGAAAAAGGCTTCGCGATAACGTATAGTTCATGCCCTTTACAATACGCAGTTGTTTTTCGTGTTTTTTTTATTGTAAGCTCGAGCGAAAAGGATTTATTTGCTAATCAGTATTTTGTTTATTCTTTTTAACAGTGGACTGATTAGAAAATAATAATATTGCCTGCATAATACAATGTATACAGCCAAAAAAAACAAAACAAGCGACAAATGAAGTACGTTGTTTAAAATTTATTGATAACAAAAACATTGATAAATACAAATTTTTACAATAATTTATATCTGTATTGTGAGGTTGGTTTATAAAAGAAACTGCACTTTTTATCTGAAACTTGCATGTTATCGCTTACATTAATATACATGTACCCTGTTGATGTTATATGGCTTGAAGAAAATTGTTAAATTAAACCCTGAAATTGCTAAAACTTATTTTAATTACATCAACTATTACATGTACATGTACATAAATACAGATTAAAGAAATGACAACAATTATGGTTGGTAATAAGATAATAAATGTTTAGCAATTAGGCAAAACATCAACAAAAATATGGCCAACATAATAAACAAATAAACGGCTAGCTTGGTCTTGGATCAAGGCTACTTCAAGCGTCGAGTATACGTCAAGCGTCGAGTCGCCCACGTACACACAGCAGTGCAGTGAACTTTGGCCAGGTAAATTCACTGTTTTGTTTACTGAATTTCCAAAACAAATAAAATCGTATTCTGATGAGTGTCGTATTCTGATTTGTCTTCGCATTGTGGTACATGTAATTGCCAAAAGCCCACCTTCGCGAAAGCTGAGAAGGGTCAGAGTAGATTTTCAGTAAATGTTTTATATAGCCATATGGTACCTTCAGAAAAGTCTTTGGAAAAGTCATCACACCCCTTGAACATAAGACGCAGTTCTTATGTTCACAATGTAAGGACACTTTGGTTTCGCAGACCGTGCCAAAGAAAAAAGGTTCTAAAAAAATAACATTTCATCAGATAAATCCCACTTCTGAAACTACCAAACGAAAGGAGACAAATTTTAAAGCCACAGCCAAGACTGGTGTGAGACAAACCACTTTGGATGTATTCTGGTCTATACTCAACTAGTTATGAAGGATCTTCTAAACATCGGTGAGTTAATATTTATTATTACTTAACATATTACTTACAGTTAGTATGAACTCTAATATCGACCCAGACTTAAATTTTCATATTCCTGACAATAACTGTAATTACTATGATCAGGATGAATTTTTGGATAATTTTAAAAGTTACATTGGTACGAAGCTGCTGCACTTAAATGCTCGTAGTCTACCTAGAAATATATCAAGCATTATTCAATACCTGAATCTTGTACAAAATAGTTTTACAGTTATTGGAATAGGCCTATCGGAAACCTGGTTAACGGATATACAAGACCCTTTGATACAAATACCAAACTATGTTATTGAAGGTACTTGTAGACAAAACAAAAGAGGTGATGGTGTTGCACTTTATATATAACAGGATTTAGTTTATAAAAACCGTACTGACCTATGTTTTAATAACCCTGATATTGAATCATGCTTTATTGAACTTGTTAATACCGGTAAGGCAAATATTATCATTGGTATTGTTTATAAGCCACCCTGCATATCATGTACTGACTTTATTGAATGTACTGATACAGTTCTGTCACATATAGACAGCGAGAACAAAAAGTGTTACATTTTGGGCGATTTTAATATAAACTTACTGGAGTATGATACTGATAATAGCGTACAAACATTCATGAATACCCTTTTATCTCATTCATTTTTTCCCACCATAGACAAACCAACCAGGATTACTGATGATAGTGCAACACTTATTGATAATATTTTTACCAATGTTTATCAAGACCAACCTGCTGGTATTTTGTCCACTGATATTAGTGACCATCTTCCCATATTTTTAATTATTGAAAACCTTACTGAAAAAGTCCGACCGGATAGTAAATGTAAAAAGCGTGACTTTAACCATAGTAATGTTGATCATTTTATTCATGACTTGAATGATACTAAGTGGGATTGTATAACTTCTATAAACGATATCCACAGTATGTATGACACGTTTTCATTACATATTAAACAACTTTATAATAAAAACTTTCCTCTGCACGAGGTAAAACGTCGCTATGATAAACTCAAATCCCCATGGTTAACTGATGGTATTTATAACTCGATAAGGCATAAAAATCACTTGTACAAAAAGTATTTGAAAAACCTTACTCCGCGAAATAAATATACTTATACTAGCTTTAAAAATAAACTTAACTCTCTGATTAAATTATCAAAAAAGAATTATCTATATAAATAATTCAATGAAGTAAAAAATAATATAAAAGGTACGTGGAATGTAATTAATTCTCTTTTAAATAAGCGTAAACAAAATAGTAGCTCCTATTTTAACCATGATTGGCATTAACATTACGAACGACACCGAAATTGCTGATTCATTTAACAACTATTTTGTTAATATTGGCAGCAGTTTTTCTAGTGGACTACCATTATGTAACACCTCTTTTCATTCATTTTTAAATACCCGATGTTCGGATTCATTCTTCTTGTCACCTATTACCCAAGAGGAGATTGTGGACAATATTAACAAAATTCCTTCTGACAAGGCCCCTGGTTTCGACGTTTTGAATTCTTTTGTAATAAAACAGGCAAGGTATTCGTTAGCAGAACCTTTAGCTATTATCTTTAATAAATGTCTAACAGCAGGAGTATTTCCCGATGGCTTAAAAATAGCCCAAGTTTTACCAATCTACAAAAAAGGTTGTAGACATGATATTACTAATTATAGACCAATTTCAGTTCTGTCGACATTCTTCAAGTTATTTGAAAGGCTCATATACATTAGGTTATTATCTTTTAGTAATAAGAATGATATTCTTTCGGAGGCACAATTTGGCTTCAGACAAAACCGGTCAACTGAATTATCAACATCATATGTTCTCAGTAAAATATGTAATGCGATCGATCATAATAAATTTTCAATTGGCATATTCCTTGACTTATCTAAAGCATTTGACACAGTCAATCATGAAATATTAATAAGTAAGATGGAACATTACGGGGTGCGTGGGATTGCCTTGGACCTATTCAAAAGTTATCTGACTAATAGAAAGCAGTTTGTGTCTTATAATTCTGTAAACTCAATTGATCGTGATATTGTCTGTGGAGTACCACAAGGTTCTGTGTTAGGTCCTCTGTTTTTTATTCTTTATATAAATGATATTTGTAACACCTCCGACATTATTTCATGTTGCTTATTTGCTGATGACACAAGTTTACTATATACTCACCAAAATGTTGACACTGCTGTTAGAAACCTCAATGTTGAACTTAAAACAATTAGCACTTGGCTCTTAGCAAACAAATTATGTCTTAACTTATTGAAATCTAACTATATGATTTTCTGTGCCCATCAGTATAAATATTCTCAATCTGTTCCTCTAATTTTAAATGAATCAAGGCTAAACCAAGTAACAACTACTAAATTCCTAGGAATAACTATTGATGAGCATCTCACCTGGAGAAACCATATTGATGACATAGCGACAACAATATCTAAAAATGTTAGAATAATGAACCGTCTAAAATATTACCTGCCCAGTAGAATCTTGTTAACTTTGTATAATTTTTTTGTTTTGCCATATTTAAATTATTAAATCTTGACTTGGGGGGTTCTTCATCTAAATACAACAAACTGTTTACTTTACAGAAACGAGCAGTCCGAATAGTATCAAAATCTGGCTATCGTGATCATTCCCTTCCTTTATTTACAAACCCGAGTCTTTTACAGTTTAATGACCTGTACTATTTTAATTTAGGCAAATTGATGTATAAATTTAAAACCAATGTATTACCCCGTTGTTTTAATTCATTCTTCATGTTAACCTCTGACATTCATTTGTATAATACCCGAAGTACTGCCAAGAACAATTTTTATGTCCAGTTTAGCCGAACAGAGTTGTGTAAAAATAGTGTTTTTCAGCGTGGCACTTTATATTGGAATAGCTTAGACGAGTCCCTAAAATCATCAAACTCCCACTTTATATTTGTTAAAAAGCTGAAATTCTATCTTCTTGATTCACATCCAAATAATTAGTTATAATTTATGAAATTAATTGTTGTGGTTTTGTCGCTCACCAGCTTGTGTTTTCCAGTGTGTGTTTCGTTATATTGTTTGTTTACGTATAATGTCCTTTGTCCTGTGTGTTGACCATATAGATTGTCTGTCAATAGGTTAGGGTACAAAAGTAATTCGCTTCACCTTATATCTAAATGTTGTCATTAATTTGGTTATTATTTAATACTTCTGTATATAATTATAATTAGATCATTTAATTGTTTATTCTTTGTTAAAGTGAATTCTGTTTTCTTCTATTCTGTGTTAATGGCAGCGTTAAAATAAATGTACTACTAAAAAAAAAAAAAAAGACACTCATTGACGAATCAAAATACCTGCAAGCCTTCAGATGTTTGATTCGTGGGAGCAGGAAACCTCACAAGGCGTTCGGAAAAATGTACAAGCAGCAGATTCAACAAGAGGTAAGCCAGAGTTTCAATTATTTCACTAAATATTGAGGCTTATTTATATAACTTATTTATTCTAATTAACGTTAAAGTTGGGTTTTCCAAACGAATTTCGAAGGAAGGTCATGTACTGTATACGAATAAATTAGATTTGTTTGCATTGACAGGCCTTTACACATTGTTAAAAAGTGGTTGTTATCATTGCGCCAATTGCGCGCTCCAGTTCAGTTGTGCATACTGGGACGCTCAAATTTAAAATTATAATTTAATTAATTAATTACTCGCTATTGGCAGGTTTTTTTTCGTGGGATGTCTTATTCGAAAGCTCATAACAAATACAATGCTATACAAATAAACAATTCAATTTGAAAATCCATTTTTCAGGGGGCAACCCCAAAAACACGCAGATATAGATACACCAACTTTAAATATAAAACTATGACGGGTATACAATGTAGATACAATGTATATAGAACGTGGATAGAATGGCGGATGGGTCATTTTCGGAAACATTGGATATCATTTTTCTGAGGAAATTAGCAAACTGTGCCCATTTAGGTACATTTCCCTTGTCTAATCCAGTGGAAAAAAATCAGTCGAGGTAACGATAAACATTATTATAGTAATAAACCATTAGTAATAAGCCATTTGCGAGTAGAATTATATGTAACATGATTCGCCGGGATCTCGGGGCAAATCTTACGCTAGTAATCCCAGCTCCAGAAATGATCAGGTGTGAAAATGTATTAATCCTGAGCGTCTCTTACGCAAGAACTTCCCCTGAATTGTGTCTGGTGGGGACAATTGAATGTGCTGAGCTGCGCATTTCAAATTTAACTCGTGAGAAGCGGCTTTTTCAACAAGGCCGTATAAATTAATTTCGTTTTGGACCTAGAGCTCAATTTTAATTTTAAAAACAGAAACTACATGCAACCGAAAAATATATAATTTGTGTCCCCAGTCTATTGATGACATCCAGAAAAAAAGATGTACGCAGGGTTACACAGAGAGATGATTGTTACGGGCTCTGCTGGAATAACTTGCAAATAAATCACACCAGGGCAAAGAGAGGAAAGCCGAATTCCTACTGTGGGCTCTGTCCTTTGCTTGCAAGAACAAAGTGCCAACCCTCCATCTGAAAGACACGACTTCCATCCCTGCTAGCCATCATGCCGCAGCACGAAGACTACGAAGACCTGAGAAACATGATGGTGTTTCTTTTCATGAAGTTTCTCATGGAGCAACTCCCCGTCCGTCATGAATCAAGTCAAGAGACACGTCCCCCGACGAAAACACCAGTACACTAGTTAATCTTACCTTGAAAACAGAAGAAGAACAATTCACAAGGTTCACAGTGTTGCACAATTTTGAAGGGATAAAATGAACAGTTTAAAGTTTAAAATTAAAGTTTTAAACATGGATTGTAGAGAATATCAATAACAAACTATTTTCAATTCAGGTCAACCTTGGTGTTCTGAAAGCCAATCCGGCATCCACCTCTGGTGTGATCCGTATAATTGGAACATCTCCACGCCTACGTGCAAGGTCTTAGGCAGGATTTTTGGAATTGGGTGTGTAAAAAAAAAAGTTGGGTGTGTAACAATTTGAGTACACGTAAGTGCGGAGCATGTGCGCGAAGCGCACATCACGAGCGCGTAGCGCGTATTCTCTGCGGCCGGGGTTCAGGGCCCGCTTAAGGGCCCTGAAATTTTTAGGTTTCTTAGGTGCTCTCTGGTGCAATCTGAGGCCAATTTCTACCTATTTTTTGTTAATGTTGTGGCAATATGAAGCCTGATTTTTATACAATTTATTTTTTAAATCCAATATTTACCATTTTTAGCTGGAATGATAACTTGAAATAAATTTTGACCAGAGGAGTATATTATGGATACCGGTATTGGAAGTTTGGATTTAAAAACAGCGCACACTGACTCACACTACGTGTAAAATGGGGTAACGGTTAATTGGTCATAAACCTGTAAAAAAAAATAAGAACACCAATAGGAAGAAAAGAGGCACAATTTTGACATTTCTTATAAGTTACTTTGTCTTTATTTCAGTCATACCCTACTATACATAAAAAACTAAAGTGCAATAACTAAACATGGCACAGAGGAAAAAATAGATACATTTTTACTCTAGAACCATTTGGAAAGACTGGTCATGACTTATTCACTAAATACCATGGTGACTCTGTGACAAGTCTGTATGTCCAGAGGCTAGAGCCATTAGGACTATAACAAAAACGTAACAAGTCACCATTTCCCAAGAATTATTGGTGGATAATTACCCACATCAAAAATAAACCATCCCATAAAAAAGAAACCCATCATATCCTTTTTAGGGACAAAGTAAATATCATGGTTTTATTAAATAAAATTCAGCAGATTATTTATTAAATTTGAATAACAACTTCTTAAGATGTGTAGAAATTCACTTTAGGATTGAAGTACATGCTTCTGGAAGTAAGTTGCTGGGATAGAACCTCGGCTCAGACAATGCAGGACAACAAATAATCATACCCATTTTCGATGAGAATCATGCCTTTGTTTTGGGGTCTTAATTTAAAGTATTTCAAATATTCATGGTTCAGTTTTGGTATCCTGGGGTCCGCCATCGAGATTTGGTACCACCTCGATTTTATTCTTGCTTATTTATTCTTGGCTCGTATAGGTTTGGTAAATGTTTTTAAAAGCTACATGTGTAGCCTTGTAATTTACGGGCCACGAAATAGATCGTTGTGGTCAAATACAAGAAAAACGGAAAATAAATCGTATTAAATTTCCCCCTTAAATCTGTTGGAAAAATGTTTAGGAGCTCAAAATATTAGGTGTTAAGGTACCATTTCTTTTTTTTCTTTCAAAACAAATGTTATTAAATAAACCTGGAATTTATTTTGCTAGTCTCGTAATTCAATGGTTAGGTGTTTGTCGATTTTATTAGATACCGGAAAAAAACAAGAATATATTGTATTATTATTTACTCTTGAAATTGGTTGGAAATTGTTTAGGAGTTCAGACAAAATAAGTCTTTAAGTACCCTTTCTTCTTTTTTTCTATAAAAACAAAGACAATTTCATAATTAACCTTAGGAATATATATTATTATTTTTATGACTAGGGTTTCGTAAATAAACAGGCTCAGGTTTTTTTAACACCTTTTTATTTGTACATCGAGGCCAGTAGATAAGAATTTCTTGAAAAGTAGCTTAACTTATTCCACCGAGGTTACGCAACTGCATTGTACGACCATGGAGGAATAAGGTACGACTAAACGAAAGCGCGCGTGCGGGAAAATTTTCGTCACAGCGCGGCACGGCACGGCGCGGCACGGTACGGCACGGCACGGCAGCCCACACTGCTTTCGTAAACGCTGATCTTGCGGGAAGATTTAATTTGCATCCGTCACGAAAGCTATCAAAACTGCCCCTCACCGGTGACAACAAATAAGCCCGAGTTATTTGTTAAAGCATGATAAAGGTTTAAGGCTGATAACCCTTTTTTTAATGGAGAATGTAGTAGGAGTATTCACACGATGGACGCCGATATACCTCCATGATCTGACCACAACAAGCGTGTGCAACAACGAACGCACCGCAGGAAACATGCCGCTGTGAAACATTTTGCAAAAACACGCTGCGCTGTATCGCTCAAGGACGAGCGTTACTACCTCGAAATAAATACATTAAAACAGAAAATATAAACACAGAAAATGGTGAACATGATCTGAGAATTAACCTGCAGGAAATGACTTTCTTCATCGACGTTTGTTTGCCGGGCATTTTTACGTCTTACGATGTCAAATTCGACCAGTTTGTGTGTTTTTGATCTTGTTCGTGTAACGGAAAAATACATGCGTGTCGGCCACGGACTGGTTCCAGTCCTTAACTTTGTCTATTGAAGCGTGCGGCGGGAACCATTCCAACAATGCTGCGTGTATTATGCATGGCTTGCATGCTTGCATGGGCGCGCGGGCAAGCACATGGTTTTCTGCCACTATTCACGGTACCGCGGCACCGTACCAGCACGCAAAGCCTTGTTGATTTATCGGGGCATATTATTGGGGCAAAAACAGCGGAGTTTTGCTTTTGAAAATAGCAATTGTAAGTAAATAAACAAAATACACCGACAGCAGAAATATAATAAGCGTTTTAACATAACAAAAAGTGCACGGCCGGCGTATTGAATCTTGGGCCGTGGTAATTGAAAATCAGCCGCGTTATTTCGAATGTGGCCGTGTAAAACACGGCCTACACGGCTGGCTGGCTAAGACCTTGCCTACGTGCCTAAGCCATGCAGTGGTCATGTCCTACCCATCTTGTGTAGTGGAGACGGCCTAAGCGTGAAGAGAATGGTCCATGCAAAGAGGGGGAAAGCTAACGGCGAAACCAAAAAGCAGCAACTCCAAGGTCTCGTAGAAACACCACAAGAGTTTCATAAGGAAATAATTTTACTGCAGGTATGAATGTATTTTCCTATTTAGTTTAAATGTATTCTGGTGCACTCTAAAAACAGATTGGTTAAAAGACCAACCAAAGTAATTGGTTGACCCAATATTGGTTGTTTTTAACCAATGTGTTGGTTAAAGGGTAACCAATGCGTTGGTTGTCCGTCAACCAGTCATATTGGTTGATGGAAGGCCCAAGAGGATTCAAGAATGAAGTTGTAGCCGGTGTTTAACGTATGAACATTTTAATTGTAAAAATCAGCATTCAATTCTGTAAAGAATGAATAAAAGCAGTTTTGAGTGTAAAATCAGGATCTAAAATTTGCTTCTCAATTAACAGTTTTAACACATGAAATTACTAAATATTGTTACAGTGCAAACATCTGTCAAATGCCATTTAGAAAACTAAAAACATGTAGTTTCATAAATCTTTTATAAAGCACACATTTTTCATGTAAACAAAAAATTACTACTGTGACCGGATACAACTACAGTAGTTCAGTTAACATTCAGTGCAGTTCTGTTCAGTACGTAGGTGATCCTGAAATAATGATGAATAACATTCTAATACATAATACTAAATTCACCTAAAACTACAATAAACACCCTAAAATCCAATAAAAACCAAGAACCTGATCTGTATTCAAGCAAAAACTGATAAACTCTAGGACATGTTGACATTAGTTCAGGAACATTGATTAATTCCATCAATAAAGCTTAAATTCGCTACTTGAAAACACCTTTTTTTAATCTAACTCCATTATTTGACCTTTGACCGTAGCGCGCTACAAGTCCTACAACAACACCTGAACAACGAATCTCAAAATGTTAGCAAAGTACAATGAATTATCATTCATTATGCAAAAACTACTGTGAATATAACATATTTAACCTGATAACACAATTCTAGAACACTCACCCTCAACGCTATTCAGTAACTTAACACAGTATCAGTTAAAGAAACAGTGATTTAGTTAACTTTTTAGTATTCAGTAAAACCCTTGTGAAGTTCAGTTTTTTCTGATGCGTCGATCTACGAGATGAAATGTGATAGCGCCCTCAAGAATAAGTCGTCAGTAAACAAAACTCGACGAAACAGTTGAGCTTGCAACTCAACCAATATATTGGTCATTTATAACCAATATGTTGGTTGTCCTTCAACCAGTCATATTGGTTGAGCTTGTAACCAAGGTATTAACTAATCTATTTATTTATTTATTTCCTTTATTTACCCAGGGTAAGCCAAACCAGTAGCAAGACTGGTTTCCATTTGGGCCCTGCGTTAAAAAATACAACTATTACATTACTTGAAGTGTATAGGGGTATTAACAATATAAAACAACGACAGTGATATAACTATGTAAACACGTTAAATAAAAACAATACAACGTTTAAAATGCTGATTTAAATGCAGTATTGCTATGTATAAAATGCATACAAACTGCAAGAAATTATACAATAAACCAAAAACGAAACTCACAGAAGTTTAAAATATAAATTAAGCGATTGAGAATTCAAATAGCTTAGTTTTAAAAACAGACATGGATTCAATTTTTCTCACATGGTTAGGCAGACCATTCCATATTTGGGCTCTAGAAATAGCAAAACTTGAGCGCAGGCTTTCTTTCTTGGCCATGGGAACCCTCAGATTAAGATTGTCATTTTGCCTTGTACCGCTATTTGTAAAATGAAAGAAAAGGTTTGCCATGTACTCTGGGCATAACTCATGTATGCATTTGAAACAAATTCTCTCGGCAAAAGGTAACCAATTCAGTTCATTAAACATATCATCAGTCGAAGCAGTTAGATATGGACAACCAAGGATTAATCTGGCGGCTCTTTTTAACAGTCGGTTAGGCCTATTGGTTATTCATAACCAATATATTGGTTATCCTTCAACCATATTGGTTGAGTTTGCAACTAAAGTACTAACTAATATATTGGTCATTCATAACCAATATGTCGGTTGTCCTTCAACCAGTCATATTGGTTGAGATTGTAACCAAGGTATTAACCAATCTATCGGTCATTCATAACCAATATGTCGGTTGGCCTTTAACCAGTCATATTGGTCAGTTGAGCTTGTAACCAAGGTATTAACCAATCGATTGGTCATTCATAACTAATACATGTATGATGGTTGGCCTTCAACCAGTCATATTGATTGAACTTGTAGGAAATGTACCTACAGCAACTGAAGTGTGGAAATTTGTTTTGACAATAGACGATGTTAAATTGTAGTATTTAGTCCAAAATGCACCTTTTTGACCATAATATGTAATTATTCAAACGATTCCATGAGAATTTAGATTTTTGTGCAAACATAGCTAAACATTCACATTATATTTCATTCGTATTCAAATTTTGACATTATTCATAAAAAACTAGCTGTGACTTCGTCGTGGACAAAAACGCGAACTATAAAACTAACAACGGCTAAGTTTGTACATGTAGTAAGTGTTCAGTAGGTATTATGATAGGAACAGGTTATTAGTGTATGTATGCGTAATTGCAATGTGTAATAAGTTAATTCCGTATTATTTCATGACGTAATTTGTCCACGTAGGAACTAATACATATTGGTTGCAGCCTAACCATTATAGAATGTTTGAATTAACCAATATTGTATTGTTTGGTGTCATAACCAATGCAATTGTGGTTGCGGGTTATCCAATATGAATTGGTTGCAGCCCTACCAATTATGTATTGGTTAGTGCTATAACCAATATGGATTGGTTACGTGGTAACCAACACAAATTAATTGGTTGGAGTCCTACCATTGTGGATTGGTTAAATTAACCAACAATTGCATTGGTTGGTGTTATAACCAATATGGATTGGTTAAATAGGTAACCAATATCAGATTGGTTATTTTAACCAATATTTTGGTTATCCACATATCTACCAACTGGATTGGTTGAAATCGACCAATATATTGGTTATTTTTAACCAATCTGTTTTTAGAGTGTGTGTTTAAAATCTTAATATTTCTCCGAAGATAGAGATAATTTAAGCAACTTCTATACTTTCTTTTCTCCAAATAGGACACGGTCAATAATGCTCTATAGTGGCAGAAGTACTGCTTCTAGAGGGAGCCTCGCACACTTGAAAGTGTTCTATAACCATCGTTCGATGAGCACCAACGTGAAACAGAATGTGCAACATGTACAATGTATGTACAAATGCTTTATATCAACAGTAGCTGCTCTCTACATCTCATCTTCTCCACCCGAAGTCATTTAATTGTTTCAATTTTCTTTAGTTCGCAACAGAAGCATACATGACTGACCCTCTTTGCTATGACAATAACCAACACTGATACCCCATCGGATGTGCCTGTAAACTTCCCATCATCTGGGAGAATGGAAGAAAAGGTCAGGTACCTACGAAGATTGGCGGAACAAACGGTGGACTTCTGTTGGATGGAGCCTAGAAAGGAAGACATCCGAAAGGTCACCGCAAGTGCCAAATCATCGACAAACCATCCAGATCCTTACGGTTTTTTTCGTTGTGATGAAGGTAAGTGATAACATCAAAATGACATATGATAAGAATAATTTGTTAACATAAAATAGATTAGTTCCTTAAAAATTATTTACTTTAAAATATGAGATACGATAATGTCTGGTATCTACGATAATTGTGCGTAAAGGCTCTGTCACACTGTTGCGTATGGCACCAGCGTATGATTTGCGTATTAAAATTCAAAAAATATTTTGCATACGCACAACAAGCCCTTGAAAATACAGAATAGTGCGTATACTTACCGTATTGAACCTATTTGTAGCGTATGAGTAGCGTACGGCCAGCGTATAGCCTGCGTATAGCCTGCGTATGACCAGCGAATGTCAGCAAATGTCAGCATCTGCCAGCGTATGACCAGCGTATGTCAGCGTATGACCAGCGTATGTCAGCGTATAACCAGCGTATGGGCTGCGTATGGCCAGCGTACTATGCGTATGGATAGCGTATTAGTAGCGTATGAGTAGCGTATTCACAGCGCATGCCCAGCGTGCCGCCTATCACGTGACAAGTGGCTATAAGCGGCGGTATTTTCACATTGCAAGATATCTTGATGCTGCCGAGAATGCCTGCGCTGACCTGGAAATTGGCCTGGATGAGCTCACTCCTACCCCCTCATCCCCCCTTCAGCCTCACGCAAGTGACCTCAGGAACCGGACGGCGCCCTCCTTGAGTCCCTACAGAAGAGAGTTGCTGAGTCACGCACCATCCTCAAGGACCTTTCCAAAGCCCAGAAGCAGCCCATCACAGCCCGAACAGCCTTTGCCAACTACGTTCGAGACAGCCTGCTGACCATGTCCAAGGCCAAGTACAAGAAGACAAGGTCCACCATCAACAGGTTGCTGTCTGACCTGATGGATGAGGACAGTGATGATGACATTCCAAGTGACATGGGAGCTCCCCCATCCAAGAAACCCAGCAAGCCCGCCACTCTCAAGCACCTCACCAACTGCGGCCCAGTTCAGCACCGTCCTTTGGCTCGTACGGCTCCTCAGCACCATCAACCTCCGAGCAGTATCAGCCAGCTCCCCACATGTGGAGAAACGTGCCTCCAGCATCATAAGTGTGAGGTTCATAATCTATGGAGTACAATGAGCAGTACCACCAGCAACCCTTACAGAATCCACATTAGCAGATACCTCCACATCCTTCTCTACATCACATGATGCCTTCTCTTCAGCAACCTTCTCAGCAAACTCAACAGCAGCAGCAGCAGCAGCAGCAACAGCGCACCCCACCACCACCACAGTGTCTGCCGCCTTGGGTTCTGCTGCCCAGTTACTGAGGAACCAGCCCAATCCAACCCAGCCTAGTTCAGGCACAGCCTTACAGACCAGCTTCCCGAACATTTCCGGTCTGTCCAACATCTAAGGACTTAGTGGCTACCTGGATTCTCCTCTTGATCTCGGTTCTCAGGATGGGGAACTCCCAACACCAAAAGGAAATAAGTCGTGACTGTTGTGATAAAGTAGCGGGTTATACATCAAGTCAAAGTAGTGTAGTGTAGTTTACAGTGTAGTCAAATTAAATTTCAATTAAAAAAGTATGATAAACACCCAATGTTTTTTGAAAAAAAAAATTGTTCAATAATAACGACACATGATAATAATGGTACATTATAGTAATAACATTTAACAAAAAACAGTCTCTAGGATGACACAACAGTGACTACATTAACAGTCACTACAACAACAGTGTTGTCAGTCACTACAACAACAGTCACCACAGCCAAATCCTCTAAATCGTCTTGTCTTGCCATGGAACGAACTGGATCTGCTGGGGAGTTAAGTTGGCCCAGTGCTTCAGGAGGTTCCTCTGCATCTTTCCTTTCTTGGTGGAGGTGTTACTGCCAGCAATGTGTGTCGTACAAGTTGCTCTCCTTTCTCAATGCTCCAGGGATGAAGTCACGGTTCATAATTCACTGCACGGTCGAGCTGCTGGTTCTGGAGTCCAGGGTACCGTATCCTCACCAGATTGTGAAGGACAATGCAGGCTTTCACGATGTCCTTGATAGTAGAGGGGATGGTGCTGCATGGTAGTCAGCAGAACTTGGAATCGGTTCGCTAGGATGACAAAGGCATTTTCCACCACCCTTCTGGTGCGGAAAAGCCTGTAGTTATCCTCTCTTCATCGTCTAGCCCCCGGAGCCTGTATGGCTTCATCATGGTGTCTCGGAGGGCAAAGGCGTCGTCGCCGATGAAGATCGAAGTAGGGAACATCCTGGTAGTCATTGGGTAGAGGATCGGGGGCAGGGAATCCTATGGTACCGTCTTCAACACATTCCTTGGTTTCACAGTTATTGTGATGCTCATCCTGTACCACCGACGTCTGCCCAGATGAACTTGGACTCCGCGTCTACAAGGGCCATGAGTACAACATAATATAATCCCTTGTAGTTGAAATATTGAGAACCACTCGATGGAGGACACTTGCAAGCAATGTGCTTCCCATCTAGTGCACCACAAGTCATGTTTAGGGAAAGTTCCATTTCTCGATGAACTTGTCAGATATGTATGGCACACCATCCCTTAGGACTGGTGGGGCAGGACATCACCTCGGGCATGTACTCATCGATTATGGCTTGGAAAACCTCTCTGACGACGATTGACTGGGCGTTGTGGGGGACCCTCCATCTGTACTGCATGATTGAGTACTTGCTCCCAGAGGCAAGGTGGCGCAAAGTCAGTGCAAGCTTCAGGCCAGGCTCTTTGGTCTTCGTTTCGGAGCTCTACCAAAAGCTTGTCGTAGAGGTCAAACTGCCGTCGCCTGCCGATCCATGGTCTCACCCAAACTTCACGTCTTCTTCTTCTTCTCCTCCTCCTTCTTCAGATTATGTTCCGTTGGATCTGGTGAACTGCAAAATCGATCAGATCATGCTAGTGCTGGAGAAGAGCTAGCTCCATCCTCTCTGGTCTAAGGTCAAAGAAGAACTGAAGAAGAGCTAGAAATAGGAGCCTATATATATACTTTCTCAAAACGCTGGCAATACGCTGGGATATACGCTGGCCATACGCCAATAATACGCTAGTTGTACGCTAAATACGTTACTCAATCGTCAGGCATACGCCAATATGTCTATATACGTTGCAGATACGTCAGACATACGTTAGAAGTACGTTACTCATACGCTATCAATGCGCTATCAATACGCTAGCTGTATGGTAAACATTCATGCCAACCTATGGCAACTTATGTCCAGCGTACTCGACCTATGCGTAACCTACCTCTGGCGTACCTCTGGCGTATTCAGCGTATGCATAGCGTATGCCTAGCGTATGCTTAGCGTATGAACCATACGCAGGCATACGCACACAATTTGTAAGCATGCTTAAACAAATTGTTCGGCCTCGGCGTATCCCAGCGTATATCAGCGTATGCCGCCGTGCTTGTAACGTATACAACCTATCCCTAACGTACCCCTACCGTATGTCAGCGTAGGCCTGCGTATGAGTGATATTTTAATACGCAACTCATACGCTGGTGCCATACGCAACAGTGTGACAGCGCCTTTAGGAAGGCTAGGCTGCACCACTGACCTCTACACCAGGACGGACCATTGTCCATATTCGGCTGTGCTAACGCTTGAAGTCGGCGCGAACTGGAAGTGCAACATGGCGAACCCAAGACGTCACTTCTGTGAGCCAATGAAATGTCCAGGTGTAGAGGTCAGTGGATTTACTCTATACATTTTGTATATTTATAAACATTACGTCATACGTACCGTACCCACTGAACCTTACACCTGGACATTTTCATTGGCTCACAGAGTGATGTCGCGGGTCCGCCATGTTGCACTTCCAGTTCGCGCCGACTTCAAGTGTGAAACAATGACGATATGTCCATGTGTAGAGGTCAGTGGGCTGCACGCGCTCACGTAGGAAGTCATGTTTACGTGGATTTGCAATAAATTTTGTGTAAATAAGTTGCCTAAAGACACATAAACTTTTAATAACTTATGACGATCTGTAATTCCGGACACAAGGAAGACATAAGCGAGATTTCAGCTTCCTTCATCAGATAAAAATATGCGCGTAGGAAGTTCGTACATGATGTTCAAGTCAAAAAGCGTGTATTTGCAATTTATTTTCTGTAAATAAGTAGCCCAAAGACACGGGCCTGTAGTTCCAGGCACAAGGAACGCGCGTTGTACACAACGGAGGAGTCCAACCAGCTATAGCTAACACATAACGTTTTCATAACGTTCCTGGAATGTCATCCTTGGTCACGTTCTGTGAAAACGTTGACGGAACATTATGCGGACGTTTGAAAGAAACGTTGCATTGTAACATTCAGATAACGTTATTAACAACGTTCGAAGATCGTTATATGGACGTCGGAATGTAACGTTTTTTTGTAACGTTCCTAACACGTTCTTCGTACGTCAGGAAATTTACCTACAGCAACTGACCAATCAGAAGGGAGGAAATGTGTGTTCACAATAGTCGATGTTAAATTGTGGTATTTAGTCCAACAATTCACTTTTTTGACCATGATATGTAATTATTCAAACGATTCCTCGATTGAATTTTGATTTTTGGGCAATAGTGAGAAAAAAATTGCATTACATTTTATTCGTATTCAAATGTTGACATTATTCATACAAATTTGCTGTGACTTTTTCGTGGACAAAAAAGCGAACTATAAAACTAACAACGGCAATAGCTAAGTTTGTAGTAAGTGTTCAGTAGGTAATATCTAATAGCAATAGGTTATTATTGTATGTATGTGTAATTGCAATGTGTAATAAGTTAATGTGGTATTACGTAATCTGTACAGGCAGTAAATATGTACATAATTAGAGTATTCAACAGTAGATTTTTTTATCTTGCCAATGTGCTCTGAATGTTGTACGAATGTTATTTCACAACGTTTCTTTGTAACGTTCAAAGGACGTCAAGAGAACTCCACACGTTTACGTTCCCGCAACGTTTTTTCCAAACGTTCCGGAAACATTACCGTAACGTTGTAAGAACGTTCATGGAACGTTTTTTGGTTAGCCGATCCGGTACGCGTCGTCCAACCTGGGCTAGCTGTAGGACTATTTCGACGTTTAACATTGTTTATAAACAGTTAATGGCCGCGGCCGACTTTCCTCATGCAATGTTTTCAAACTTCTTTGTTGACAATCTTCAAAATCATTGTACCTTGACCATGTTAATATTAATGCTTGCTATTTAACCTCTGTTAACAATTTAGGTGTAAATTTAGTCCCTAAAAACCCGGTGGCGTCCGGAAATTGGGCAACCATCATTATTTTTCAAGTAAACACAAATCAAATAACCGTTTATTAAAGGTGACTGCTTGAGATTAAGACAACAGAAGGCAGCGAGGGTCCGCTGGAAAATCTATACAGTTCACACTTCATTGCTCAAGTACAAACAGCTGCATTGTACCAAAAGAACAATCGTGTTGTCCTACCCATTTGTTTCGCAATCGCAGGCCTCGAAGGCCCCCCCCCCCCCCCCCCCCTCCGCCCCCCCTCCCCCCCCCCCCCCCCCTCCGCCCCCCCCCCCGGTCCTACCATAAATGCACGCTGCAATATTTATACATTGAACGCGACCGGACCACACTGTACTTGGTGGAAGACAGATCCACAGCACCGCAATTGACAATTGGGACAGTTGCGACCAAATGCAACACTTCGAAAAACAGGGTAAGCCCGTGTTGGGCAGACTCTTTTAGGACTTGAATAAATGAACTAGGATGTAAGAGCAATCAAGTGAAGACTATCATCCCTTTATACAACATTTGGTTTTGCTGTAATTTCCCAAAATGTGTCGTTTTATTTTGTTAAAATTTTATATCAAATACTGTTATATACTGGCCTGTTTACATTTTATGTTAATAGATCTAGGGAAAAAACAACTTCAGACAAAACAGACTAATTATAGATGTCCGGGATGCACCTATTTGAAGATTTGTATAAACTGATAGTACATGTATTGTATAGTAAACAAAATTGTTAATTGATAAACAACTTTACCATTTATTAAAATTCATCACACGAGGTGCTGAATTCACAGGATGCTTGAGAGTATTGTTCACATGCAGTGAAGTATGCTTGAGAGCATTATTCACATAAATAATATAATAATTTAGTATATAGTTGGATGTTTGCAAATGATGTAGATTACCTTTAATATAGCAAGTACAATATTCAGTACATTACTCTTGTATGATTACCAACAATATTTATGCTCGAGTAGAAGTAGGATACTTTACTCAAGACAGTCGTCTAATGTACTTTGAACATCAAACTGGGTGCATGTTGAACATTTGAAGAGTTGATAGTGTTTGTAGGAAATGAGCAAGATCGATTGAAAGAAGAAAGAAGAGAGAAAGAAAGTGCTGAAAGAGATATCCGTGCTGATCAGCTCGAAATAAGACGATAAGGACGAGATGCATTAGAGATGCAGATTAAGTTAGAACAGATCAAAAGAGAACCAGCTGAAAGTCAAGAACAACGTTCCGAATGTCACCAGGCTGTCATTTCTCAACCGAACACAACGCCGCCAGATGTCGAGAGAATAGCATGTTTACAATAGAAAAGGCAAATCTTGCAAACTGTTGTTCTAATAAAGGTGTGGTTACATTAAAATGTGGACACAATTTACTGCTGTTGAGTGCAGCATGTTGAACTGAGGATGTCAAGGGTATGCCAGTCACCGGAGGTAAACTCGGAACGAAATCTGTTTCTGTTCTTAGAGACACAGGGTGTATGTAATTCGTAGTATAGTCTAGTGTTACCAGACCAGTTGACAGGCACAAACAAGTATTGTGTACTCGTCGATGGGACTGTTAGACAAGTGCCAGTAGCACATGTGAGTATTGATTCCCCATATTATGTTGGTACTGTAAAGGCCCTTTGTATGGTTAACCCTGTTTATGATTACATCATATAGGCAATGATCATACAGCTCGTAATCCGGGGAACCCAAACTTACGGTGGCAGAGTGAAGTCTCCACCACAAACAGAAGAAACCAGAGGAAGATCTCCATCAGCCGTGCAGACTAGAGCTCAGAAGTTAGCAGAAGGTAAACCACCCCACAAACATGATCTACTGGGCCAAAACTGGCCCATAACAGGCTGAAACAGGCACAGTACAGGCCAGCATTGGCCAAGTATCATAATGTTTGCTGGGCACTTTCTGCACTAAAAGTTCCGAGCACACTACCTGAAATCACAGCGGATGAACTCTGTGAAGCTCAACAGCAAGATCCAACTGATCATTGAGTGAGAGACCCAGCTAAGTCAGGAGAGGTTAAGCTTGGCATGCGGTGAGAACTCGTCACACTATTTAATTAAGAAGGGTCTAATGTATCGCCAATTTTTCAGCCCTTAAGTTCAGTGACAGTGGTGATGTCATTACACAGCTAGTTGTGCAACAACGTCATCGAACATTGGTTATGAAACTTGCTCACGAGTCCATTCTAGGGGGTCACCAAGGGTCCAGGAAGACATCAGACAAAGTACTGTCTAATTTCTACTGGCCAGGGGTACATTCGGATGTCCAACGATACTGTCGCTCATGTGACATTTGCCAACGCACAATTTCGAAAGGCAAGAATACAAAAGTTCCACTTGGTCACATGCCACTTATTGATGAGCCGTTCCAGCAGATTGCAGTAGATATAGTTGGTCCAATTTCACCAATAACAAAGCGGGGTAATAGATTTATTTTGACCATAGTGGATTACGCTATACGCGTTCCGGAAGCTGTATCACTGAAGAGCATGAGGCCAATAGAGTTGCAGAAGCACTAGTGGATGTTTTTACCCGAGTGGGTATTCCGAGGGAGATATTAACTGATCAGAGGACACAGTTCACTTCAGGTATAATGAAGGAAGTATGCCGACTCTTGTCTATACGACATTTAACTACTACTCCATATCACCCATCATGCAATGGTCTGGTATATCCAATGGGAGTTTGAAGCAGAACTGATGTTAAAACGTTTCTGTGCTAAAAAGCCAAAGGATTGGGACAGGTACATCGGACCACTACTTTTTGCTTATAGGGAAACTCCGCAGTCAAGCATTGGTTTTGCACCATTTGAACTTTGTTATGGTCGCAATGTCAGAGGCCCGATGACAATACTAAGGGAGCTATGGTCAGACGACGTAGAAACACCCGAGGTGAAAACAACCTACGAGTACGTTATGGACTTGAAGGGTCGCATTGGGGCAACCTGTAAGCTAAACCAAGAAGAACTAAAGAAGTCTACAGCTAGGTACAAGAAGTACTATGATAAGAAGGCACGACCACGCCAACTGAAGGAAGGTGACAAGGTCTTACTACTTTTGCCAACAGACAACAACAAGTTATTGTTACACTGGAAGGGTCCGTTCATCGTCCTGAAAAGGATTGGTAGGTATGACTACAAAATAGATCTTGGTGCTAGAACAAAAATATTCCACATCAACCTGTTGAAACTGTACATTGAGCGAACACACCCTGTTAATCCTGTAGAATCTTGTCTCTTTAACAAGGTATTGCCAACAGGTATACTAGATATTGTATCTACCGCCGTGATTGAGACAGAGCCAGATGATCTTGACAATGAGAAGATTATGACAACAGAAGATGATCAACTACGACTACCCAATTTGACAGCAACGGAAACCATAAAAGATGTCAAAGATAACAGATCCCGAAGAAATCTTTGCTAAGATCTCTTCGGATATGTTTTTCACCAAGATAGACCTTAGTAAAGGATACTGGCAAATTACCCGCCATGAGACAGCCAAGGAAAAGATAGCATTCATAACACCAGACGGTCTATACCAATTTCGTACAATGCCATTTGGATTAGTCAACGCACCAGCTTCATTTAGTCGCATGGTGCGAGTAATGCTTCAAGGAATGCGAAACATAGATAATTTCATTGATGACATTTTTGTTCATACGAAGACTTGGGAAGAGCATCTGAACACTCTTGGCGGTTTATTTCAACGATTAGCACAGTCAGGTGTAACAGCCCGTCCATCCAAATGCTATGTTGGATTTGATAAGCTTGAGTATTTAGGACATATAGTTGGACGAGAACAGCTAGAGCAACTCCCAGATAAGTTGACAACAGTTCAGAATGCACCACGGCCTAAGACAAAGAAACAACTACGATCATTTCTCGGACTTACAGGATATTATCGTAGATTTATTCCCAACTACGCCGCCATTGCTACCTTTGACGGATAAAACCAAGAAGCGTGAACCTAATCACATAGTGAGGGATACCAGCCAGGAATTTGCTTTCTAAACTTTGAAATCAAGGTTAACTACTGCTCTTGTGCTTCGCCTCCCAAACTGCCAACAACAATTCTTGCTTCAGACGGATGTTTCAGACGTAGGTCTCTGGGCTGTTCTTCTTCAGAAGCATATAAGAACTTCCCTGTGGCATACGCCAGTCGGAAAACTCCTTCAGTAAGAGAAGGCTTACTCTACCATCGAACATGAGTGCCTCGCCATTGTTTGGGCGGTACAAAAGTTCCAGACGTACTTGTATGGTCGAGGATTTGTGTTAGAGACTGACCATCAGCCTTTGACATATCTTCAACGTGCCAAAGTTGCCAATGGTCGTATGGTGGGCATTAACTCTTACCGTTTTAGGATTGAGTCAATTAAAGGAAGTGAGAATGTGGGCGCTGACTATCTCAGTCGTGTATCAACAAAATCTTTGACAGTAACATGTAAAGGTAAGTAGGTCTGTAAATGTGTTTGATATGATCTCAAGATTATGAAGAGGTAAGTATAAATCTGAGGTTGGAATAAAAATTGTAACCGATTTGTCATCATTTTTTGTCTTAAGAGGGGACTAAGATAATGTCAGAATTTACCTTCATTGTCACCTGGTTACATGTACTTTTTCATGAATATCCAAAATCAGGTCTTTCTTTTGTGACCATGTAAATTTATTCCTGTTATGTTGGCAACAAAGTGTATTGTATTGTGTTGCGGTGTAGTGTAACGTTTTGAAAGGGGGATTTAATTTGCATGAATTTGAGGAACTTTGAGTTATGTAACAGCAGAGTGCGGTGAGGTGATGGTTTTTTTTAATGAGTGGTCAGTCAGTCTAGCTGTGCCTTAGACGGAGAAAGATCTAGCTATGCCTTAGACCAAGCGAGTTTAAATTTGTGAGATTGCCAGAGCAGTGTACGTATGTGCCTAGAGGTGTTTTGTGCCGCCAATTTTACGGTTAAACCAGAGCAGATTTATACAGGCTGCTAAGGAGAATTGGTTGGAGTAAGGACATCTGGCCTGGGATCTGAATCTCAAGACCCTAAATTGGATAGAAAACAGTGGTTTTCAACTTTAGTTTGAGTACTGCAACTAAGTGTCAGCATACGACAGTAAGTGCCTATAGCTCAACCATCTTAGTACATCAGCTTTGAGTGGTGACTCATCTACTCCAAAACTGAGCTTTGAGCTGTTTCGCAGCGTCTGGAACTGGAACTTTGAGCTGTTCCGCAGCGGCTGGAACAGGAACTTTGAGCTGTTCTGCAGCGCCTGGAACAGGAACGACAGCTGTTCCGACAAGCTTAAAATGACAGAAATGTCCAGAAAATCAACCGAACCGGTGGGAACATTCCTTTATTTATTTGTACAATTATTTCCGATCAGATTAGTTCTTGACCGCTAGAGATTGAATTCAGAAGTTTGGCTGATTTTAGTTTCCTTTTGAGAGACAATTTATAAATTCCTAAACTACATAATTAACTGATGATTAGCCAGAGTCAATATTAATTCGTTATTAATTCAAGAAGTGTGTAATTTAATTTATTTGTACATTTCACTGTACCTATATAAATTGTCAGTTCAATTCAGAAATATTGAAGAATTGTATTTAATAATAAACAATATGTAAATCAATTGTGTAAATATTAGTTCTTGTGTCCCTTGGCATGCAATTATTGTAGTTTGCAAGTTATGTCTTTCAGTCATGGCTAGGTGAATGATGTAGTTGTGACAGTGGCAGGCATGACGGGAGGATATTAGCTCGACGTACTGGGATAGGATTGGCCCCGGCAACCTTCAACAGGATTACCCGCGGTGATCTGCACCTACACCCGTACTGAATCATTAAACGGCAACAACTCCAGCCCGGTGATCAACCGAGGAGGCGTCAATTTTGTACATGGCTCCTAGCACAGGCGGTTCCGTGATGATTTAATCATCGGTGACGAGGCCGGATTTGTCTTGAACGCCATGGTGAATTCCCACAACGTAGTAAGGGAGTATCCGCCACGTGGACAAAAACCTGTTGATTTCGACTACCAACAAAATAACGACAGGCACAAACTGACAGTCTGGATTGCTTTGCTTGGAAATGGGTCAATCATTGGCCCCTTCTTCTTCGGGAATAACATCAATGGTGATGAATACCTGCAAGAAGATGTCGTGTCATCAATGAATTTCGTCGTTATCGTCCTGGCAGAAGAAATGCACAGCTATAGGCGTGCCTGTATGGCGGGCGCAAGATGGGGCACCATCACCACACAGGAGAAGGATCGTGACTGAACGTCTCGCCGAATTGTTTCGCGAGTGGCCCCCGAGATCGCCCGATCTTACCCCACTGTACTTCTTCTTGTCTATTAAGGTGTATACCGTACCACTGCACCAAGAGACATGGATGACCTGCAGGAACGTGTTTATACTTCGACTCAAATAAACCACAAAAGAGACAAGTTATTGAGTGATGCCACAGCCTCGAAAAATGGCAGTATGTTTTATTCCGGATACCAGTGAAAGGGCATACCGGTAGCAAAAAGGAAACAATTCAACAAATAAACAATTCCACAATTTGGGCCACCCAGGCCCCCGGGCAACACCAGGCCCGACCATTATAATGGGCAACACCAGGCCCGACCGGTCAAGGGGAACACCAATCCCCTATGGGCAACACCAGGCCCACCAACACAGGGCAACCAAATGCCCATTGCCAAAGAGGCAACCACATGCAACCACAAAGTTGCTTCCATCTACCGATGTTAAATTCGGTCAGGAAAATCTAGCCTCGGGAAATTCGCGAGCGCTATGACAACAAAGCAATTTGCCAAAAATATAATTTACTGCCGGATTTGATTATTAGCCCGCTAAATGTGAGGACTTGTGTTACTGGTTGTCTGAATCCGACATAAATTGCCAGGCAGGGGAAAAACATAATATTTAATGCCAAAGATAAATTTATTAGTACAGCCCATGGAAATAGTTTCATGATACGTGCGAACACTATAGGGAATTCCATGAGTAAACAATACCTTGGAAGCAGTGAAATGCCGAGTACAGCCATATTGTTAACGTATTATAGCCTCATGATACGTTCGAGCGCTATTCGGGATTATAAACTATACAAAGCCAATCAAAGCCATAAGTACAGTATACCTCTTATACTAGCCTCGGGAAACTTTCGAGCGCTACAGTGTATATTGGAATGTCACCATAAACCCTAGCATTGATGAATTCTGTGAGTACCCTGAACATAGCCTCATGACACATGCGAGCGCTATATTGTGACCAAAAGATAAAAACAAAATTGCTAGAATCTAATTTATTATTACATGTACATCATAATGCAACACCAACATGACCGCATGCCACATGCGATTACTATATTGAGAATCAACTAAAAATTGGTGGAGACATTGGGGTGGTGGTGGGATAAAAATTGCTTAACAAAAAATTGAGATGTTGACTCTGGAATCGGCTGTGACAGAGTGGCTATAAAATTCGAACCCGCCAAAAGCCCCGCTTCCCCACGCGGAACCCATGACTCTCATTGGCCCAAAGTTAACTGTAGAAATTTGCATACTGCTGACCTTTTACCTTTTGCATAATTAACTCTTGTATGGCGATAGCGTGACATGAACAGTTTGTTGACCTTGCACTTAGTGCTAAATTAGGTGTGGGTGTGAATGTCAACGAAATGCCATGAGAGCGTAGGGAGGCCGCATGAGCTTTCGCTGTGTATAAAACCTTTTACCGTGTAACGGTAAAAGGAGTTATACTTCGACTCAAATAAACCACAAAAGAGACAAGTTATTGAGTGATGCCACAGCCTCGAAAAATGGCAGTATGTTTTATTCCGGATACCAGTGAAAGGGCATACCGGTAGCAAAAAGGAAACAATTCAACAAATAAACAATTCCACAATTTGGGCCACCCAGGCCCCCGGGCAACACCAGGCCCGACCATTATAATGGGCAACACCAGGCCCGACCGGTCAAGGGGAACACCAATCCCCTATGGGCAACACCAGGCCCACCAACACAGGGCAACCAAATGCCCATTGCCAAAGAGGCAACCACATGCAACCACAAAGTTGCTTCCATCTACCGATGTTAAATTCGGTCAGGAAAATCTAGCCTCGGGAAATTCGCGAGCGCTATGACAACAAAGCAATTTGCCAAAAATATAATTTACTGCCGGATTTGATTATTAGCCCGCTAAATGTGAGGACTTGTGTTACTGGTTGTCTGAATCCGACATAAATTGCCACACGCGCCTGCGCGCCCACCAGGAGAAGACAGACAGGAACCCTCCACAAAACAAAACCAGAGATCTATGGGGAAATGTGGGACTTGATAAATTGAAGCAAGTTGTTGGAAAAAAGACGGTTGCCTAAAGGCGACAAATGAACCCCATCATCCCGGAACAGAGAACCATTCGACCAAACAAATTGAGGATGTTGAATAAAAAGGGCTTGAGCCAACTTGGCACATTGTGCTCTCGCCCACCTATTGATTGTGCGGCGTTTGCGCTCTAATGCAGGTTGAGAGTGAGCCCCAGCATAAAAAACGCGCGGGAGAATGTCAGACCAGACAGTTGTCATAGTCGGACACCATTGTACACAATCCCTAAGCATGACTGCAATTTGTTGGCGCAGGGCATACTCGTCAACTCTAATGAGGTCGTTAGTGCCTAGATGAATAATCATGTAAGCCGGATAATCATATAGTTCCCGACCCAACTCATCCCGAAGGTCATAAGCGTCCCCCACGCCGGCTCCACCCTTGCCTTTCCAGTGGACATTGACCGGTAGCTCTAACTGACATTCGGCCCGGCGGATGATAGAGTCCCCCACTATCCAGACTGTATCTGAAGCAATTAAATGAAAGGAAGTTTTATGTCACTAGACAACCCACACCTCTAGCTAAAGTGTGCTGTATGGGCTAACGTGGGGGGGTGGGGGGGGGGGGGGGGGGGGGGGGGGGGCAGGGTCATCACCCTGTTTCTGTGGTAAGCTACAAACAGGCAATGGGCGTATATATGACAAAAATGCATCAGAACGCCAGCGCCCCATAATTTGAATATCAGCCCTGGCCACACCCAGCTGTGATGCAGAGGATGCCGCACCAATGCGAAACGAGTGCCCCTTTATGCGGGCCCCCTCAAGTCCCAAAAATTTGATAGCTTTTTGTAGCACCGCATTAAACTGATATTGCGTCAGCGGGCTCCCGTCAAAGTGACAGAAAAAGGGGCCCGCGCAATTGGGTCGCATGGCAAAAAACTGCCCTAAGGCCGTAACCGGACATAAGGATTTGTCACTGGACTGCACCAAGCGAACACTCTGGGGGAGGCCACGCTGATTGTTCTTGGATTTACGAAAATGAATTACAACAGAAGCAGACTCGGCAGTGGTTAAAGGTGGAATAAACTGTACATCCTGGCAACTCAAAACACTGTTATGAGGGTGTAACTTTGAACCGACTGCAAATTCACTGACCCGCATAAAACCGAAAAATGCACTCAAAAATACTGCCCGAAAAAGACTAGCCTCAAAATTAGAAAAGCAAATGGCAGGTACAGCATTGAGAATGTGTCCCAGCAAAGGCAGGGAAATGGGCAAACGCTTGTCTTGAGACGGACAGAGCCGTCGGGCACCTTCTAGTAATTTAGCGACAACAAAGTCCTTGGTGGGATCTACCCACCCACATAATTTATGCACATAACTTACACCTGCTATGTAGGTAGCAATTGTGGAAGGGGATAAGCCCCTAAGTGAAAGCCATGCTATAAAATGATGCATTTCTTCAACTGATGCCGGCACATTGCTTGAAAAAGAATGCTGCCGAAATTGGCTGAACGCTCTCCAGCCAGAAGCATAGGTTTTTTGTGAATTAGTGGAAATGGCTGCAGCTAGCAAGCGTTCCACTTCGTTATCTACCACACCGAGGGGAAAGGAGGGAGAGGAGTCATAACCTGATCTGCCTCGGGGGCTGCTAGGCGAAAACGGTCCATCTGAAAACGGGACAAAGCATCCGCAATTTCATTAGACTTTCCCGGCACATGAACCGCTTTCACAGAAACATTAAAATGCAGACATTGCAGCACAAAAGGTCTCACCAGCTGCATAATGCGGGCACAATGAGAAGATTGCTTATTAATTATCTGTACTACGGCGGTGTTATCAGTGTGAAACATGACTTTACGACCGACAAGCAAAGGAGCCCAACACAGCATAGCCACGTACAGTGGAAAAAATTCCAAATATGCAATTGAGGGGGGGTTACGCAAGAACTCCGCCGGCCAACGGCCTTGTACCCATTTGCCATGAAAATAAGCACCATACCCAATACTACCCGCAGAATCTGTGAATAGGGACAGGCTATCATCGGACTCCCACTCAGCACCTGCAAATACTGATACCCCATTGAAGTCGGTAAGAAAATCAAGCCACGTGAGCAAATCGAGCCTTGCACCTTTGGAGATGCGCACCCGATGGTAAGGCTGGGAGAGACCCGAAGTCAACGCAATTAAGCGGCGCAGGAAAGCCCGCCCCGGTGGGATAGCCCGGCATAGAAAATTGAGTAATCCAACTATAGATTGAATGGACTTCAAGGAAATCTTCCGTTTCGTCAACGCTTGTGTAATTAGCTGCGAGGTGGCTAAAACTTTGTCTGCAGGCACATAAACCTTTCTATCAACCGTGTTAATATCCAAACCCAAATACGTTAAAACTTGAGACGGGCCAGCTGTTTTTTCAGCTGCCAGTGGTACCGCCAAAACTTCACAAACGGATTGAAAACATGACAACAATTGCGCACAACTTTCTGCCGAGGACCCAACGAACAAAAAATCATCGAGATAATGGGTTACACCTGATGAATGACTGAAACATTTAACTTGATGCTCGAGAAAAGTACTAAACTTCTCGAACAGAGAACAGGCAATGCTGCACCCCATCGGCAAACATCTGTCAAAATAAAACATGCCTTGAAATGTGAAACCCAATAGCTCATAGTCAATGGGAGATATAGGCAGTAAGCGAAAAGCAGACTTGATATCAGCCTTGGCTAACCACGCCCCTGCTCCCGCGCAATTGGCTAAGGCCACCGCCTTGTCAAATAGGGCATAAGTTACTGTGCAGAGATCTTTGTCAATAAAATCATTAATGGAATGACCAGTTGGAAAGGATAAATGGTGTATTAGCCTAAATGAATTGGGCTCACGTTTCGGCACTAAGCCTATAGGGGAACACTGTAAATTGCAAAACGGGCGGACTGTATATGGGCCAGCTATTCTACCTAGGGCTATTTCAGATGACAATTTGTCATGGACTATGTCGGGACGCTCTGCTGCTGAAGCCAAACAAAGAGAATCGCGTGGTAACCGGGGGCCGGAATAACCCAACGAAAACCCCTCAGAAAAACCTTTCGACAAAACTTTTGCATCAGCAACTACAGGGTAACTGACAAGCCAATCCTGTAAAACCGAAATCCTAATTGGGGTTGGAAGAACGAAAAGAATGCTGCGGACCCGCGGGTCCTGAGGCCTGTTTAGGTCTGGTGCCTAAGTTGTCAAACACACGCTTAGGTCCGGCTGAGAGATCAGCTTTGCGAGGAGCTTCAATCGCTACAGGGCTGCGGGATTGCTGCATACGAGCGAAAGGAACTGTGCCTGTAGCATTGGATTGCGCCCCACGCACCTGACCGCTCCAAGCTCGACAGCGATAGCCCCATGACCAAATCGCATGCATTTTTGGCACGAGTGTGTGAATTTGCAATGCGCAAATGAGCAACCCGTGGCAGCGTTAAAAGCAAAACATACGCCTGACCTACTTGTACTTGGTTTGGACCGAGAATTAGCCATGTTAGCCGGGGAACCATAGAGGGCGCCCCGAACTACTGGGGAAGTGGTGCCAGCCGCTGCAACTGTTAGCCATAATTCATAGTCGATCTCCCCCCATGATCGCGAAGGGTTCGCTTCCTGCCGGAGACGAAATTGTTCGTCGTACGCTCGCCAACCTGGACCAGGAAATTGAATACAGGCCGTGCGGATAATATCGGCATATTTTAGCAGTTCAGAAAACCGGGATGCATGCTTCAACGTATAAATGGCCATAAATACGTTAAACGCAGATTGCCACATATCGAACGTGTCAACCCTCTTGCGCTGCAACCCTGCTTTTTTCAACACCAATTTTCCCCCCTCAACAGAAAGGGAAAAATTGGCACTGCCCTGCTCAAATGATTTCGCCACCACTGCAGTGGCAGCATCATTGTATAGAAGCGAAAAATCGACAAACGCCCCTTGCCAGATTTTTTCCCGCACGGCCTGTGGTACGTGCATGCCTAGGGGGGAGGTCGTGCATGTTGCAAGCGCTGGGCGGCTCGATAAATCTGTGGGCCCACCTACACTTGTTGCGCTTGCAGTAGGCCAGACAACATTATTGGTACTGGTAGCATGATTATTTATGCCTATGCCTACACTAGTACTAACAGGGCTAGTGATGCAACCAGTTACGCTAGGGGTAGTTGTGGGAAATGACAATTGTGGCCTGATCAACTCACCCCCAGGCACCATGTAGGTACCGTTATTTATAGAAGCGGGACCCGCAAACCCCGGCGCCAGCGTGGAGGCCGAGGGGACGACCGGGTGAGGAGACAACACCCCGGTCCCGGACGGTGCCCCGTAGTAGTGAGCTTGTTGTGGCTGTGCCACCTGAAAAATTGGATGCCCCGATGTTCCCGGGTAGAGGTGAGGGTGACCAGTGTTACCAGGGCCGGAAGGGCCAACGTTAAAGTCCTGGCGACTTTCGGCAAATGGCGCCGTAGCGGCAGCATGCTGCTGAAAACCACCCGGAACCGGTGCTGTAGAAACGGCAAACGATGGCGTCGCAGTGCCCTCGACAACAGAGGGCGCCAGTCCTGTTGCTGTGGTGGTTCCAGCAAAATGGGTCCCAAACCCAGCTGACCCGTGAGCCGGTGGAACGACGACGGACGCCGATGACCCGCAATAACCGCAGCAGCCAGGTTGAGCAAAAGCCGGAGCCGGAGCACTGGTGGGTGGACCCGCGTTGCCGTTGGACACGCTGAAAGTACTCCCGCAAGTGTTGGGAGCGGCAGAGGTGTGAACGTCGATAGCACGGGGAGGCGGAGGCGGAGAAAAAAGTCCGCTCGTCGAAAAAGTCGGGCTTGCTGAATGCGGCAGGCGAAGGGGCTGCGACAGCACAGCACCGGAGGCCGAAAATACTGGGTTCGCCGGTACAAAGAAGGACGGCCCCGCCCCGTCAGCTGGACCAGCCATCGGCGGCACAACCAGACCTTCGGCTGGACTTGAAGGCGGAACTCCGTCCGTCAACGGATATGAAGCACGGGCTCTCCTACCCCGAGGCCTGCCGGGATGTCTTCCGCGACTCGCCGCAGTCTCAGCAGGCGTGGCCTTTTGGCGCCTGGGCTGCTTCGCTGACGCCCGCACGACGGTGTCCGAAAAGCGAGCTGGACGCCGACGGGTGCGGAGTAAATCCCCGCGATTCATGCTGACGTGCCGAAAAGTTGAAGACGACGACTAACTTGAACTTGTTTTAACTTTGACGTTTACGTAAAACAATAAAGCGGAGAATGACGACAGGTAAACTAAAGAGTTGTAGAAATGACCAGAACAAAATGGATGTGTTCGGAAACGATGTTAGATGAGAAAAAATCGGAGAACGAAGATAAAAATTGCTTAACAAAAAATTGAGATGTTGACTCTGGAATCGGCTGTGACAGAGTGGCTATAAAATTCGAACCCGCCAAAAGCCCCGCTTCCCCACGCGGAACCCATGACTCTCATTGGCCCAAAGTTAACTGTAGAAATTTGCATACTGCTGACCTTTTACCTTTTGCATAATTAACTCTTGTATGGCGATAGCGTGACATGAACAGTTTGTTGACCTTGCACTTAGTGCTAAATTAGGTGTGGGTGTGAATGTCAACGAAATGCCATGAGAGCGTAGGGAGGCCGCATGAGCTTTCGCTGTGTATAAAACCTTTTACCGTGTAACGGTAAAAGGAGTTATACTGCCGAGGTTGCTGTTGTGAGGCAGGATGCCGCAATAATTAGGCCCGCTGTTTGTGACATGCTGAGGAGGGCAGAAGTCTGTGTGAAAAAAAATTGTTGCCAAGTTGAAGACTGAATTGTGCATGCATGAATTAAGTGCAAACGTTGCATTCCCCCATGATGATTTCCAATTGCCTAATCATTGACTTGTTAAGGTCATGTTGTTGTTAATGTCTTGAGGAAGGCGCAACCTGCGTCCGAACTTGGTGGACTTAAGGAGGACTGAGGGTTCATCAAATTTCCTAGCAAATCTGTGAGCAACAAAGCACATGCCTAAACTTCCTAAAACTACGGTATTTGATTCCGTTTGAATCCTTTTCACTTTTGTGCGCAAGCTAATACAAATCAGGCGAGAGTAAATAGCGTTCACTTATGCAGAACATCTGAGGATTGACATGGTTGAAATTAAAACATAAGACCTTAGTGCCAGATTTGTGTAAACTTATAAAACATCAATTTCGGATAGCCTACATTTCTCTAATTGTATACTTTTTTTAAACACCCTGTACTAACATTATTTTGTTCATATTCAACCCCTGGAAAACAGGCAACTTAAGGCGCCAATATTGGACGCAACCTCCTGAAGTGGTAATCACAGGTCTGCTCAACACAGATATGGGCATGAACCTTTTTAACTTTGCCAATTGTTAGTTGAACAGTCATATTTAGAATTTAGGACAAATCCCAAGAATGTTAATTGTTGTGTAGGTTCGAACACAGATTTCTCAGGGTAGACTGAAAACCCCAGCTTTATGAACAATATGCAGTCTGTTGAATTCTACTTTTGTATCACCTTGTAAATAGGAGTCATCACCAACGGATAAAAAGCCCCTTTTTCTTAGGGTTTAATAAACTGGCTTTAGCAATTTGGCAAACAAGTAAACTGATACAATTTATTTTCCCAAGAAAATGTTAGGAATTGATGGTGTTCTCGTGAGGCAATTGGCACTGAATAGTGGGCATCTCTTAAATCAATAGAAGCCATAAAGCAGTCGCGTTTAGTATGAGTTGCACCGCAGAGGAAACAAAGTCTTTTAAACGTCCTCCTAGTCCTATAGCCTCTATTGGGCTTGGATTTGAAGGTTGGCTTGACTTGTTCTTATATTAATCGGTTGTTTGCCGCAGCTGTACATGGGCGGTTGTAGTTGTACGGGCGGGGTGCCGGTGCAAAACCACCATCTGGGGCGCAATCGAAAACAATAAAGATCACGTGAAAATTTGGTCTGTAACCTAATTGTTTTTGCCAAGGACAAATTTTTGTGCTTAGCAGCTCTATGAAATTGGCCCCAGTACCCTGACCGCCCTAGCATGTCTCATATACTACGGGAACTGACTGCCAACATCAAGTTCACCTCCGACATGCTTGAATCGCTTACGCCTCTACAATGCCATGGAGGGACAAGGAACTAGTCTACCGCACCATAACGGATTTGCGTTTCCGAAATTGTAATCGGGCGATAGGGGGCGTTAATGGATTGTTAATTTTGTTGCACCTGGACGGCACGGCGTTATGTATGATTTAACGGGGTTTTGTGACAACCTTTTTCCTTCCTCTTATTACATCCTGATGAATTAAATGTTAAACTATTATAACAACTTTGTAAGCAGTTTAAGGAGTACGCGCTGGAGCTTTGGGTCTCTTTTGCAGCCACAACAGGTAAGACTAAGCCTTCTAAGGGAAGTGTGTTAACGTTAACATAACACGGTAACAACACTAGTAAGACTGTAATCTAAGACGTCTTTTTCCGACACCCCTAGAAATATTGGGCTCCCGACGCGTACGCCCGTAGGGCGGAGCCCCATAGATAGAAAGGGTTTTTACAGGTTAACCACTGTTAAACAATAGAAACCATGCACAAACTGCACAAAATCACTCCCATACCGCTGCGCGGTATACCTCCAAACACATTTTCACTGGGTCTCTCCATGACTGATGATTGGGTGTGTACTGACAGAGTACAGATACTGCCAACTACACAATACTAATAGTGGTAATGCAGGTCAGCTACTGGATACTACCAAATACGGTGTAGTAGTTTTTAGTATTTGGTACTTCAACCCCAATTGTATTGGTAGTATTTTTTAGCATTGGGTACTTCAACCCCAATTGTATTGGTAGTATTTTTTAGCATTGGTTTTTTTTGCTTGTTGAGTGTGTCGAGTTCATATGTACATTATGTATGGGTAGGGTGTTCTGGGGTAGGGCAAGGTCAAGGTGGCACCACCACTGGTCCACATTAGCCTCTGTCATGAAATGACGAAAATCAACCGAAGAGGGCGTTTTGCGGAAATTTGTCAATATGGCTTTCGAGCTCGCGCGTAAGACTAACGTAAGTAGCTATACCATGGAGGAAAGACAACAGATAGTTAATGAATTGCGGGGAAATACTTAATAAAAAATGGCCAATCATAAAACTAGATATTCTTTCCTGCACTTGAAAAGACCCGCCGTGTATTTATGCTCCTTAGAAAACCGGTTAGGCCAAATTAACATTTAAACAAAACAAAAAATTCAGTGGCACTGAACTGAAGCTTTATTTGAAAGCCATATTTGAATGCCATACAGTAAACAAACAACTTGATACATGTACAAGCAATATTATTTTTGTATTTTTAATTATTTTTTGACATCAAATATAAATTTGGGGCTTTACACACAAGCACTTGGTTCACATAATTACTATATGGACGTTAAACCTCAAAATTCCTGATCCTGCAATGTTAATTTAAAAACCAGTTTTAAATACTGTCACATTAAATGTACAGACGCCTGTGAAATCTAGTAATATTTTATCCTTTTATTGACTGAAACCTGACATTAAAAGAAGTTCGTAAATATTAAACTTGGATTTTCCAAAAATTATTCAATTGCGCCACGACCAATTAGGGAGCACTCGGTCGATTGTGTGCACAATTTCTGGACGCCACCGTTTTGGGTTTTTTCGGACTAAGCTTACACCTAAATTGTTAACAGAGGGTAAATAGCAAGCATTAATAACATTAACATGGTAAAGGTACAATGAATTTGCAGTTTGTCAACAAAGAAGTATGGCAACATTGCATGAGGAAAGTCGGCCCAACACTAACTGTTTATAAACAATGTAAACGTCGAAGTACAGCTATAGCTCTCCCAAAGGTCGAGTTGTCTCAACGGGCGAGTTGTCTCAACGGGCGAGTTGTCTCAACGGTCGACTTGTCCCGAGTCGAGTTGTCTCAACGGTCGACTTGTCTGACATCCGCTAGCTACGCACGTACGTATATAGCGCAGCACGCTTTCACAAACTGACTATTTTTTCAGTCGCTGTTTCTTTTTCTTTTGTAATTTTACGGTTTTGGATGACATTTAGCCTTATGCCTACGGTTTATCCTTTCGAAATAACCACAGCCTTTAGAGCTCCGTCGTAAGCCATAAAGTTCTGACATCGACGACACACGTGTTTCTGTTGGTAAGCGCCGCCATTTTGACAATTTTCCTCTCGTTGACCTTTTAGAAAGGTCATGACAGAGGCTAATGGGACACATGCAGTAATGGGTTTGGGTGATTGATTTATTTCAATATGTACATGTACTACATACAGGGCTACATATTACTATGTACACTATTTGGGGTGAAGTACCTAATACTAAAAATTACTACAGGCATTGCACACAAGTCAATGAGAGTACTGCATACTACTTTTTACTACTAGTACAGGTACTAGTAGTAAAAAGTAGCATTAGGTAGGGTTAGGGTTAACAACTCACCATGGCATGCCAACACTTCCATAAAACCGGTTGAATCTCGCCTAATTTCTGTAAAAAAGTGAAAACTATCCCCGTTTAGCTGCAAACGCGACTGTTACATTTGTTCAACTTGAACATGAGCAATACTAGTACTACTAGGAGTAGGACTAGGAGGCAAACACAAAAGTTTACCCCGATTTTTAACCAAGACGGCAAGAGTCTGTTCAAGGTCAAGCAATCCACAATGTCAAATTCAAGGTCAAAAGAACATAGGTCAAATTGCTCAGACATAAACAGTAATGCCAACATTTGATTATTTTCATTTACATGTTATGTATGCATGTTATTACATTTCCAATGAAATCAAAATCAGCAAATTTGGTCAATAGGTTAGGGAGGTATACGTAGTCCTTTGAATATTGGCGGCCATACCTATTTTGGCTAAAATCACTAAAAATTGTTAGGTGCTACCAGGTGGTAGCAGGAAAAACCGCTGGTCGGATGCCGCTAAACCTTTTGGCCTGTTTACTCAAAATAACCCTATAAAAGAAATGTGAACTTACCCGGTACATGTATTTGAAGGGGACGGGTTTAACCAATTGGGTGATTTCACATGGAATGACCTAAAAGGGCCTACATGTATTCCAAATCATAAGTTGTGAGTGATGTATGTATGTGTAATGCAGAAACAAATTATCGTGGATTTGCAGCTCCAGAAGTACATGTAACTGTAAGAGACAAATTGCGAGTTGGAAATCTGGCCCAAATTTCTTTTCTTGATATTTTATTGAAAAGATGCAAAAAATGTAATATCCTGATGACACTACATGTACTTCAGTGGTTGTGTGCAAACGCAAAGTCGATGGAGACGCGAGAACATTTCGAAAATGCTTCTCGGTCCAAAATTCATGTCTTAAAATTTTTGCACTGATCATTGACCTTCATTGAGGATGATATAATATGAAGGTTGCAACATTCTTTTTATATCAAATTTAACAGAAAATATTGAAGCATTCAGTACTAATTTTGTTTATTACTAATTAAAATTTATTACGAACTGGTTAACTACACGAAGACAAAGGAATGTCCACAGTACGTAAGGAAGGTGCACAGGGGTGTCAAGTGTTGTCTACATGTACTGTAGGTATGAAATTCTTTCCACTAAAGCCATGTTTGCACTGGACTTAAAATGATAAAACATACCTAGACGATGGGTCCTTTTCCCATTTTAAGTCCAGTGCGGACAGCCTAGGACGTTTTCCTCTCAGGTACTTCTCCCGAGTCCAGTGGGTACATTGTACTTCTACCGGCCAACTGCTGCCCGGGAAAACGTCCCTGGTCACTTTTCCCTAGACGATAAGTCCAGTGCGAACAGCGCGACTCGGTAAAAGCGTCCCACCAGGAAAACGTCCACCCGGCCCTCCAGTGCAAGGTCACGCTATACAAGGCACTGCGCATGCGCTCTTTGCATTGTTTACATGCGGGCACGCTGATACATGCAAATCGCATCGTGATCACATTCGCACGTGGTTCTGCAAAAAAGATTACGTAGAGTTGGGGTGGCTTTGGTCAATATTATGGCAGATATTATTATTGATACAGTCGGAAGTTTGATTGGTGCTACCAGTGTATCATTTCAAAATGATAATAAAGAACGTCAACTTGTCTTACGAAGAAAGAAAGCACGACAACGGATGCAATACCGTACCTACGATGGCATGGCGTCAATGATTTGATCGAAAAAAAAAAGCGCGCACGCGATCACGAATGGGTACACCGGGGTCAATGCAAAAAGGTCACGCAAAGCGCCCTCACGAGTCATTATAATGACAGCTTGGCTACTTCCCCCACGGTCTCGGTAAAATTTTCCTGTGTCGAAAGTCCAAGTGCGGACAGTGGTAACTATTTTTTATTTTACCATCGTCTCAGTAAAACCTTCCCCCAAAAAAGTCCAGTGCGAACACGGCTTTAGATTCAAAAAGTCTCATTGTGGTCTCATCTTGCCTCACCAGGTATCCAGACACGTTAGTGGGACCATGAGTTCACAAGGACCTGATCATGATGATATTGCAATGCCTCTTCTACAGAAGTCAAAAACCTCTGGGCATCCACTGTATGCTGTAAGAAAAAACAGAGGTAAACAGACACCTTGTGGGCGTACATTGTAGTAGTAGAAATGTTCTCCCCATGTTGTTGGTCAAGTTTCACCCCCGATTTCATTTTTTAATTTGCTGGGTTTGTTTTAGCGAGATTATTTCTTTTTTGTTTTTGAATCAGACACCAAACAGAGATACCCATGTTTACCGGTAGTTGACCTATTTTCAGTATTGTAAGGCATGTAAGGTTTTTACACAAAAGAGTGTCAAAACACCCTCAGTCGACAACCAGCAATGACAGACGGCCGGGTAGATATTTGTGCAATATCGGTGAGCACTATTTTCGTACATTTTACCTTTTTGATATACATTTAAGGCAATATAACCGACCAAGAAAGTGCTATTCTCCACCAAGATACCGGTAGTGCATGAAATACTGGGCCGTAAAATGTTGTCCTTAAAAGCAAGTTATGCTAAAACGGATTTGACAATGATCAGCTGCAGCAATTTTCAATTAGGGTCTCTCATTCACAAATTCGTACAGCAGCCGCATCTTTTTGTGTATTGGTCTAGTTCAAATGCACAATACTGCAGTAAATTCTCTCTAGCGTGTTCATCATTTTCATAATGTTCGGACAGCACTGTTAGATTACCGTACAACAAAAAACGTCATCGTCTTGTGGCTTTGGTTGTCATTTTGGCTGTTCTCTTTAACGAGTTCGCGCTGAGATTATTTTAACAACACCGATCCGAGGCACGGGATTATTTTTAACGAAACTCGATCTGAGGCGGGTTCAGGCCGATGGTATCGGTAAGCACACCCACGCATTTCTGGCCTTGCTTGCTGCTGACAGACATTCCTAGCCTTGCTCGTGGCGTGTTTATGCATCATCCGTTTTGAGTCTGGGTAAAACTTTGCGTTTATATACGTCCTCCGGCGCGAACTGGTTAAGTGCTTTCCAAAAAGTTCTGGATGTCAAATTTGGCACAACAAATAAAAGAAGAACAATGCTAGGCGCATATAGCTGCCATCTGTGATGTGGCTACAAATCTGACTCCGCCAAGAACAGTGTAGTCTGTTTAGTCTAGATGTAACTGAGATAGTTTTTTTTCACCAGAGGAGTACCTGCACAAGACTTTGGATGAGAAAGCCAAAGAGGCAAGGTGGAAACGCTCAGCAATCACCAGTGTAGAGGAGATAGCTACTTGGCCCAATTATGCAACGCAGATTGAGCTGGAAAGACAACCAGCAAAGAGTAAGATTATGCTCTTTAAACCCTAACCCTTGATTCACACGCAACAAAGTGCAGCAGGTGGACCTGATGGATCTTTCGCACTGAGCAAGTTTGACACTTTGATTTAAATAATGCAATCTGATGCGTGTGGAAGGCAACTCGCATAATTCACTTTGGGGGTTAGGATTAATTGTGACCATCCACGACAAAAGGGCTGTAAAGTCGCCAGAGCTTATTTTGAGAAAAGGACCATTGAAATATGTGAAAAACAATAAAAAACTAAGAATGTTCATATTCAGTGTTAAAATGTACTTGTTGTATAGCTAACCATAAATACCAACTATGTCTTGTAATACATCATTTTAAAGCTTATTTCTTGTATATTTAATTTCTCTAAATATCTAAAAGCGTCAAGATGCCTACTTTACAGCCCTTTCGTCGTGGACGGTCACAATTAAGTAACAAAAAGGATAAGAACCATATCCATCCTGGCAAATCCAAACACCATATGACAAACTGTACTCACAAACTGTTGACTCTTTTTCTGGAGGTACATGTACATGTACATGTATGCCCAGTACCCATCCTAACAGATCCCAACAAAACCTGGTGTTGGAGTTTGACTGGATGGAAATTGTTAGGGTTTACCCAGGGGGGGCGGAAGGGGTCCCAAAAAAGTGCGCCACCAACGTTGAAATGTATCTTATTCATTCTTCCGCGCTCACGAGCCGCACATCTCATACAGTAAATACATGTACGTATAGATCGCTACCTCGAAGCGCACCATTGAAACACGTACAAATTTGCACTCGGTGAGCTCCATGCATCGCTCCCCAAATTCAGTGATTTCCGCTACGTCCGCAAAGCCAGATTCGTACAGTACAGGCATGGCGTAAACTTTCGCGTTTAAGAATTGGCAGAAACCATTTAGTAAAAAAATTCTTAAAAAAAGGTCAAATATCTAGAGGATGTACCGAGGGATTTTTATTTAACTTTCATGAATGAAAGATCTATTCCTAATTATTACGTTAATGGGAAAAAATCAGAGGATGAACGATAATTTTTGTTCACATTATGTCGATATTTGTAGCCATTTTAGGGGAGACATTTTGTAACGAAATTCCCACCTGGACCCATTCATACACGTTAGCTGCTGCAATAAACCAACGAAAAATTTTCGGTAATATTTTTACGCATTTTATTTAAAACTAAGCACCTCAACAATTGAAAATACTCTTACAATATAAACTATTATGTTTTCAGCGCTGTTAAAGAAGGAATTTTAACAGTATACATGGATTTATGTTTAATGGTCATCACTTTTTTTTTAATGGAGTGTACCCAAACTGCGATTGCAAATGATTGCGCAACACCCCTTCCCCCCCCCCCCCTGGGTTTATCTTGGAGAGTTGATACCGGTAGCTTGTGATTGGTTGAAACTACATGTGTAGGTCATGTAGGGGTGTATTAACATGTGATATACCGGTACACCCTGTAAAGACTTGCTTTAAGAACAACCGAATATTTGGCCTTTGAACCAGCATTGATCAAAAGAATTTAACCAAACTATATCTTTTAACATTCGTTTACACCGCTCAGGAATTCTTTGGGCCATAACAATTAGCCTTTTTCCTAATTTGTGTGAATACGAAGGGAATCATTCATAGCACACATTCAAAGCACACAGTCGTGAACCACATAACGACCGAGGATCGATATTGTGTTTTCCTTTATTCCTTTACTATACCCTAACCCCATTACTTAGCGCTTGCCCCAACGATCGAGGATCGAATTCGGACAAGCAAACCGTCCTTCGAGGATCCTTTGTTCCCTTTGTTCTCTTTTGTGTTTCGATCCTCGATCGTAATACGATACAAGAACACAAATACATGTATACTGTGTGTGTATAATATAAATCAACAGAAGATAAATAATTTCCTTTGCGAAATTAGGAAATGTTGTCACATACATACAGTACACTGTCTCATGGTACCAGCATAAACACCAGCGCCGATAAAATCCTTTCCAATTTCCTTATTGAACTGATAACAAGCCAGTGCCCACTGATTAAAACCTCTGCCTTTTTAATAAGGAAGTTTTATGTGCATTTTAACCCTTATTATTTGTCACCGATTGAGTATGCAGTCTTTTACATGTTTGAGCAAAGGTTATAATCAAATGAACATATTTCAGTCAAGTTTGCTTATTGAAATTGAAAAGTTCCAAACGCTTTGGAACTTTTCAATTTTAGTTTCATATGCTTCATATGCTGAAATAAGCCTCCATAATGCAATTTTGTCATACACAACAAATGTTCCCCTTCGCATATTCCAAAATATGTACCTTCGAATATTCAAAATTGAAAAAATATTTGAATATATTTGATAATCGATCGAATATTTAAATATTTGGCACAGCCCTAGAACAGTGCCCTCATACGATCGCGCTTGAAGCCCATAGCATGTACAAAAATAACAGGGAACCTTTTTTCTTATTTGTTTTTGGATGGGCTTCCCTGTCTTATCCTGCAGAGTCCAAGGGACTTAATAGCCTTGGGAGTAAGCTGTCCATCTGGCAGGGAGATATCACCAAGCTGGATGTAGATGCCATAGTGAATGCTGCTAACATGTCACTCCTGGGCGGTGGTGGAGGTTTGTTCCCAATTGATGAAACACGCATCCAAGTCATTACCGTAATAGTCCCTCCATGGTTTCGGGGAAAAAAACAACGTGGGTTGTGGTCAAACAGCATTGTGCATTTACGGGTAATAAAGCAGTCGGGTACTCGATTGCAAAAAAAAGACGGATATCCGGTACCTGTAAAAAAACAAAACCTCAAAATTCAAATCTGGAAAGGTGTTGTCCATAAAAGGCCCGCGCGATAACACGACTACACCAGTGCGCCGATACAGCAAGATCCATGTGTACAACAAGCTTGATAATGTGTGCATGCGTTTGTTTATGGTGTAAATGGAGGATGCCTGGCAACACGGAGGTGAATTGGGGTTAGAGTTAGAATCGAAGACGTCCTCGATTGAGATTCGTGTACAAAACCAATGAGAGCCGTCGGAAAAAGTACAAACAAAGGAAATTATCTCCACAAAGGAAATACGAAACCTTTCTTTTAGGAATTAGTAAGTAAATTTGGTTACAGGTAATCGATTCTATAATCTGGAACCTGTTCCTGATGTCTGCGGTGTGGTACTCGGGTATCCGGTTTCGATGCACAGCCCTAGTTTTTCTGACTTCTGAAGTATCATTCGTGTCTGTGTTGTAGTTAAGTCCATAAGACCTCACAAGTCCTGAGTTACAGACACGAATGATACATGCTATTGAATTCAGATGTCATGATATCACTTGGCTGCGGCTTGAAATTACACGCGAGTCTATGAGATGTGGCTGCAGCCATTACCATAGACTTGTGTGTAATTTATAACCGCAACCAAGTAACCAAGTAAAGGCCCTGCAGTCTCAAGTCAAGTTATCAGGCTTTCAAGTATTTCTCCTTTTTTTACTTTTTATATAGTTGTTTTTTCACGTTGCTCTTACTTTTTTTTCTTGAAATTCCTACTATTTCCCACCGAAAAATAAATACTCATTAATTTTTTTCTCATAATATGTTACACACTGTTGTACGTAAAGAAAACTGCTAAGTGCTTCAGTGCAGAGGTACATGGCCGGGGGTCCAGTTCATTTTTGCATGTTTCTGTGAAAGTCTAGCTAATAAAGTTAATAAAATAAATTACTACATGAACATGATTAACCAGTTCGCGCCGGATGACGTATATAAACGCAAAAATTTTCACAGATTCAAAACGGATGACGCATAAACACGCCAAGTTCAAGTTCGGAAATGTATGTCATCAGCGGGCAAGGCCGGAAATGCGTGGGTGTGCTTCCCGGCACTATCAGCCTGAACACGCTTGGGATTGAGTTTCGTTAAAAATAATCCCGCCCGTGGGCTCGGCGATGTTAAAATAATCCCGGCGCGAACTGGTTAACAAGACTTTGTATCTCCTCTCTTTATTTTTTGCCCATAATTTGATTTTTAAAAAAAATTAAAAAAATTGTGCCGGGCGGCACGGCCAATTTGAACCCAAGTGCCGGACGAAAATTTGCAGTGCCGGGCGGTACCGCCCGGCGCCGCTCACCGTGGCTAGAACCCTGACATGAATCTATTGGATGATTGATTATGGTAGATTTGTTAGTGTGGAAATCCCTATTTATCTCTCTTTAGCCAAGTCACCATGTTCACTGCAACCACATTGAAGACTTGTCAAACTGGATATCAGTCAAAATAATTATCCTGGAATTTTCATGAAATAGTTGGAACCCTGATGTTAAAGCTGGAGGTTTTGCCATGAGTCCGTTTATGCTTGAGGTGGGGTTGGGGAGATATTTAATGACCATAATGACCAATGTTTGTTTGCATTTCTCACAATAATAAGTTTCATTCAAGTTACATTTGAAGCAATGATTAATAAAATAAGATGAAACAAAAAATCCTTGTATCAGTATGAATAAATGCAAAAACAAAACAATTCTAGCAGTATGTCTGAAGAGTTCGGGAGCAAAAGCTCAAGCTCAAGCTGTCATTAACAGCAATATATTAAAAATGATTTTAACGATATAAAGTTAAAGCTCTCAGTACCTAGTATACGATAGTCAAATATTTTTTTGCTGGTGTTCAGCAGCTTTTTCACCTGAACGCTTCATCTGTTTTGTAGAGAGTTTGTATGATATTGAAACATGACTGGTTTTCATATTTTCAGCCATTTCTTTGGTGTTTGATTAAACAGTTGATGGCGCTATACACCGAATGGCTGGGAATAAACTACTGCAGGAATGCAAGATCCTAGATGGATGCGAGACTGGGGATGCTAAGATAACCGCAGGTAAAATCTCTCATCATCTTTTACTTTCTGTATTTAGATAAGAATGGTGTGGATTCCATGCACTCTTCAGTGAGAAAACCTCTTTCTTAAAAAACCTTTTATGACATTGTTAACATCAACGTCAACTTTAAGTTGAACTCGATGTGACGAGTATGGCCACGTTGCTCTTCTGCCACCATCGTAAAAGATGTACCTCCTGGGTATGCGAGGATGAAAGGGAACCTGTTGGAATATGTCAAGTAGGATACTACAAGATATAAATCCGAAAAATGTACCTGTACTTCTAAGAGCTTATAATAACTACAGTAATCCTGAATCCCCGCAAAAGTCCTACCTTTATTCCCATTTTATCCTCGAGTTTTGATCCCACTAATCAACTTTTGTTCACCTTGGTCTGCTTGAATGCCTGGGTTGGGGTTCACCTTGCCAATCCTGCTAAGGGATAGGATTTTGGTAAAAGCGTAGATATTATTTTTGTGTGCCTATAATTGTATAAGCAGGCTTTCCGAGATTTCCCTCAAATCTGCTTGGACGTTTTGTAAGGATTTGTGGGATTAGGGAAGGTACATGTACTTGTAAGTAAGATATCAGTACACGTACAATGTAAGATATCAGTACATCAAAGAATAGAGTAACCAATAGTCACTGTGTGAAAAAAACTCAATATTTGTTAGGTTTTGTCCCATTGCAGGGACAGTAAACCATCTATCATTATTAAAATGTACATACCGGTAGTGACCGACACTGATCATGCAAGATTTGTTTTCCTAAAAAAAAAAATTGACAATGGCTTGCTCTTAATTGTTTCATAACGTTGATAATTAGGTTTGTGATGGTTCTTCGGGGTAAAAGTACTCCGTTTTTACACGAAACACGTATGTCCTATTAATAATTATTCCTTTGGTTTTTCCCCCCCAGGATATCTTCTTCCAGCCAGATGTAAGTATTGTGTTAAAGGTACAATATGGGATTCACCATTTGCAGATACTGAATTATTAAGAAATATCGTACTTAATTGACATTAAATAATGATTCTAGGCATCCAGCAATATGATTGCGCTATATATCCTGTACTTGTCCTGAAAATTGAATTAAAAAAAAAAGAATTTGCGATCGCCAGACGGCGATAGCGAAAAAACAAACATAGGGTTAAAAACAAACACTGTTTTTCTTGCTTTTTTTTTAATTGTAAAACCTCGGACAGGTCAGTTAAAAGATATTTACTATAAAATACAACAACCCCAAATTCACCCATTCCTGATAATTTAAGCAATTACCAATGGTGTATCTTACTGTAGACATATTGAATTTTCTTTAAAAAATAAATTGATCGCTGGACGGTGAAAAAAACCAAGAACAACATACAGTATACATGTAAGAACCACTGCCTGACGCCGGTTGAAAACGAGCGCCGTTTTTTTGGGTGCATTTATCAGCATCCGTGAATGTACAACTTTGGACAGGTCAGTTAAACGATATGTGACTGGCTCTACAAAATTATGTCGCGAAAAAGTAAAATCGAGTTATATACATGGTTGAAAAACCCACAATGTAAGCTTTCATTTGGTATATAATATAGTTTAGCCCCTCTCATTTTGGAGATATGACGTGTTTACATATTGATTACTTCCTTGGAGTTCAAATTACACAACTGAGAAAACGGGCTTTGAAATAGCCGGCTCTGTTGTACTACAACAGAACGATGTACACAAAATTGTATTTTTTTCCACTTTATTCATCAAAATCAACATTTCTTTGAATGAAACCTGAAACTGTAGGTATTAAATATGTCATTCATGACAAAAAATAAAAATCACATTTTGATGAAATGTTTAACCTCTCAATGTTGAGTGGGCCATTACATGATAGTGCACAGCGCGACTTAATACACCTTTTTGTAGAGCGGGTCACATATTTACTATAAAATACTCCCAAAATTCAACTATTCATTATAATTCAGGCAATTACCAATAGTGTACCGGTATCCTAACTTTAACCCTACCTCATCTGAAGCTACAAAACACTGTGTGTTACTTAAAATTAAACTGTAGTATACAATACCCTTTATACTCCTATGGCATATTGTTTAGTTTCCAGAACTACATCTGAATAAATTGTTTATTTCTATGTATTGAACTTGTATTGAACTATGTACTTTAATACCCCAAATTAATTCTGTGGGGCTTTAGGGTAAATTGTTATGTTTACCTGTACGAAGGCAAAATTGTTCTTGCAAATGAAATTTAAATGAAGGAATACAATGTACGTCAAAGTTATGACCAGTTGCCAAGATAATCATTTTAATGTTTGAAAAGAGAAGTCAATAAATAGTGACAGGAAAAATAAAATCAAATTAACGTGCTTTCATACATGTACATTCGCAATGACAAAAATTCACAGCAGTTAATAAATCAATAAGCCAGTTCAGTATTCTAACTGCTTATGTGCACATGAAGATTTGACGATTTTGTCATTCGAGATACAAAATTTCATAATTTCCCATATGCGTGCAAATGCATAGTGGGTACCAGCAAATTTTGTGAGATAAATGTAGTCCTGTTCTGAAGTAACATTTTTGGCTGACATATTGTTGACATATCAATTTATATCAAGTTTCTTCTGTTGTTTCACTAGATGTCATCCATACCGTCGGGCCCATTGTCCGTTCTTGCAGTAGGGCCGCTCCCAAGGAAAGCAGACAGCACCTGGAGAGCTGCTACCGGACCTGTCTGGAGAAGGCCCAGCGTCACAACGACAAGCAGAGACGCCGGCTGCAGGAACTGACCACACTCAAGAAACAGGCCGCAATCGAGCAACAGACCGCGAATGCAGCAATCGAGCAACAGACCGCGGATGCAGCAATCGAGCAACAGACCGCGGATGCAGCAATCGAGCAACAGACCGCGGATGCAGCAATCGAGCAACAGACCGCGGATGCAGCAATCGTCCAAAGGGAGGAAAGCCCAGGGGTTGAAGAGGGTCAAGAGGACGCGGGACGAGGGTCTGAGGATGCGGAGAGGAGTGTGGAAGGAGGAGCGCCATCAGACCTCAAGGAGGATGCCGGAGGGAGCATCTCGGATGAGTCAGACGGAAGGAAGGTCAGGAAGCACGAGCAGAAAGACGACGGGCAGGGAGACGTGGAAGACAGTAAAGTGAAAAAATCCAAAGAAACTGAAACAGACACTGAAAGTACGAAAGAATCCAACCAAGCTGAAGATAAAGACGGAGGCGATGTATCAAGAGGGAAGAGTCAGTCAGACACCAAGAGCACGGCCAAGTCGACAGCTAAGACACTCCTGAAGGAGGCGGCAATTACAAGACCGGAACCATTCATTCGATCCATTGCCTTTCCCTGTATATCAACTGGAATTTTTGGTGAGTTGACGTTTTTCTGACTCTTTTTTTTGGTTAACTTGTCTTTACATACTTTTTAATCAAGTATTTTTTTTCTTCCAAATTACCGAGGATCGGGGTTATTACCTCTGCCTACAACTGTATATCCTGTCTGTTTGTTTGACTTTCAGCAGGATTACGGAGGTCTGCGCTCTACCGAATGCCCTTTTTTCTAGTTGAGAGACTTATACAGTATGTGTATTGTAAGATTTTGCACATTGTTTTGAAAGGTGTCCGCATATAATGCATGTAACTAACAGCATGCCTACACGTACTTGTACTGTCAATAGGTTACCCTCAGGAAGATGCTGCCTGTGTTGCATTACAAACTGTCAGGACATGGTTTGAAACCAACGAGAAATGTGACGTGAGTAACACTCTAATTTTGTTTTCCCTTCCCCAATTGGTGTCGAAAGTTGGCTTAGAACGAAAGTGGGTCTGTCCACAGAGAATGTTACATCTGTGTGACATTTACATGTAGAAGGAATTTCCAACTGTAAAATGTTGCCGTTATTATTTGCTTGCACAAATCTTCCTCCTATATCCTTGTTAGTCACTTTCCCATGAGTTGAGGACAGACATGTTCTTCTCATTCTTCGTTCAGCAAAATTCACCAACTTTTGTAAGAAAATAATGGCACTTGCCTTGCACATACCGGGTATCTTTGTCATTTACACATGTACCGGTATGTATATCATAATAATAATCCTTAAGGATTTTTACAGTTGGCAAGAGATTAATTGATGTGACATACATGTACATGTACGGTACGTGACAAAAAATGGACAGAAATTTGCATTTCCTTTAAATGGATTTGTGTTTGGTTACCCAACGAATCCATTTTGCCACTACATAGACAGACACCGTGGCGTACGTGACGGCTGAAGTACAATGTACATGTAGCTGTTCCTAAATTTTCGATTATTAACACCTTCAATAAAAAAAGAGCTTTGAAATTGATCAGATTTCTCATAATTGATATCTTTGCTAACCATAATTCAACATGTGAATAATTTTTCTGTGTGATATACACTTCTTATAACCTGGACAAAAACCATGAGTTTCCATGGTTTATGCATGTCCCACTCCCACCAGCACCCCAACAAAATTGCTAGACATTTTGTAATCAACCAACAACCAAATCCTTTATAATTGTGTGTCTCAACAATTGTACAGCTACTATTACCATCATTAAAGTTTATTTCCTGAGTTTCAACACACTTTAAATGAGAGCTAATTGGGATGTTGTACAGTTGTAAGATTTAGTGTGGACAGACCCAACTACCGGTACATGTACAAGTATTTAGTAAATAGAGGGATAACAGTTGGGTTAACACTAACCCTCCCCAATTCTCCAAAATCCTCTTTGCCGTTTTGGAGGATTGAGGCTGAATGGCAGAATGTGCCGATGGATTTTCAATTTTTTAAGCTCAATATAACTTTAATTTTACTTTAAATTTGTAAAGTTTGATAACATGACCCAAAGTAAATTTGGCATTTTGCAGCAAATCTGAATGACCACATTTAGAGCACTTTCGTGTCTACTACATGGTGAATGCTGGGCACACCATGTTGACGTATTGTAAATGGCGCCCTCACAGCCTTGTCCATATTTCTTTATTTTTTTTCTCTGCGTGAACAGATTGAGAGAATCGTGTTCTGTCTGTTTCTGGAAAGCGACGTTGTCATCTATGAAGACCAGCTGCCCATCTTCTTTCCACTCAATGGTAACGCCTCCTGTCAAAGCCAACCCACAAAGGGCGCTATTTATTTCTGTGTTGACACTATGAACATCCAATATAAAACGAAACACGGCGCACTAACTATTGTTCACGGTGTAAAGGACAGAGAATAACCACAATTCAAGACTCAATCCTTTTACACACACAAAAACATCAAATATTTGTGTAATCAAAATTTGTGACAAAATCAATATTTTGATTTCACTGTAGACATTTTAATAAGACAATTTAGACAATTCGTCAATAAGTGAGTTTAGCTATTCCTTTTGGTCAAAAACCTGTCACGTGGCCAGTCGGATGATAAAGACATGGCTGGCTGGTCTTAAACACTTTTAGTGTCACATGAAATTTGGACTCCATTGAAATCCAGTGCCTTTAATTGGTTGAGCGTTTACAATCCTCATGTAGGCATGCGCAATACTACTAGTGGGTCAGTATTTCTATGGGCCTAAATTTTAAGCTGCATCTGCACGACATCCTGCAGTACCTGCGACGTACGCGCCAGTCTCCATATGTGACCTGTCACTACAAAATGAGAGTAAAGTCGGAAATATTGAAAATTGAGATATTGGTATTTTCAAATTCTTGAGAAAGAGAGCTTTCCAATGGTACATAACACTTGGGGGTTTTGCCATAAATATCTTTTACAGCGCTCTAGAATGTCATGGGTTTCACAAAACGTGTTTGTGAGAAAACTTACTTTAAACATCTTAAACAAAGATTACAAAACAGGACAAGTAAGGTTCGGTTGAGCATAGCAACGGCTATGTTCTAATCATTATTTCTTCTTGAAATTTTCCACACATACAAACTATTGTATAAACAACAAAATATCAAAATTTCGAAAACATGGGATACTTACGAACACCTGATTTGCATATTTAATTACCGTGTTAATTAGACCACTATTGGACTTTAATCCAAACACTAACTACACAAACACTACGCAAATATGCGTGATTTAAGAGGTTTTCAATCATCTGATCTCACTAAAAAAATGGGAATATGTAGAGGAGGACTTGGGCTTTCCAAATTATGCAAAATCTTAAAATTGACCACACCTTCATATTTTGACTTTGTATGGACATATCTGTGAATCACATTGTGCGACTTTACTCTCATTTTGTGGTGACAGGTCACATATAAGAAGTTGTTTACATCTTACATACGAGCTTAGGCCAATTTCACAACCCTGCTTCAACAGCAGAAAGGTTGTGCTAACTACATGTATAGCAGAAAAATCTGCTAACCTTAAGCACTATTTTACGGTGTTTTGTGCTATCGTTTACGCGCGCATGCAGATTTCTATTGTTTTGTCAGTGATTTAAGCACTTTATTCGGCTAGGTTAAGCCTGCCTTTTGCCATGCTTACGGTCTCCATAAAATAGAAGTGTCTGTTAGAAGAAAACCTTGTGCTTAGCAGCGCCTAGAAATTAGCCCCTGGACACTCCATTACATAGCTAGCGGGGTGTTTCTTAACCAGTTCGCGCCGGGATTATGTTAACTTCCCCGAGCCGAGGCGCAGGATTATTTTTTACAAAAATCTATCCGAGGCGGGTTCAGGCCGATAGTACCGGGAAGCACACCCACGCATTTCCGGCCTTGCTCGTGGCGTGTTTATGCGTCATCCGTTTTGAATCTGGGGAAAACTTTGCATTTATATACCGGTACATCTTCCGGTGAGAACTGGTTAAAACATGGATTGTTGGAAAGTTTACATTTTTAACTTGATTTTTGGGCCGAAAAGGTATTTATAAATGGAAATAAATATTTACTTGGGGTCTGGATGGTAATAATTACCCGAGCCGAAGCTGGATGCTGATAATTACCCCAACCGGTCTTAAATACCCGGTACCTTGTGTAATACCTTCCAACCACACATTTATTCCCAATACATGTAGTAACAGTCATTCGCAATAGACTCAAGACCTAATGGCTTTGTTTACACGTGCACTTTACTATGGGAGCTAGGTCAGGATGCAAGACAATTGTCCTCACCTGGCTATATACAATGTACCAGTAGGAAAGTGCACGTGTAAACAAAGCGTGACATCATTGGGCCTTAATAGGTCTATTGGAGTGGGTTTTGAATTGGGTTTTGTAAATTACAGTATCCCCTCCTGCCAGTTTTGTTTGTTCACTCTAATCGCTTTTGTTTGTTTGTTTATTCAGATAAAAATGAACCTTGCGATCAGTCCGAAGAGACGGAAAAATCTCACGAGACGCCGGTTTAGTTTTCCATTCAACCACGTTTACCCGACGGAAGGAAGGTTGCGACAGAACCATGTACATGTACAGTACTATAATTTTTAGTAAAGGAATGTTAAAAAAAATCACAGTATTTTGCGATTATCTGTAATGTGTTCCCTCGGCAGGTGACCTTGGCATACATGTGTTTGTTTACCCCTAATGCTGGGAAAGGGCATGGTGTGATTTTGCATTAAAAAAAAGACACGGTTTCTTTTCGTACATTGCGTTATGGGGACAATCCATAGGGTTTGAATTGTGTGCTAGGGAAAATCCCTCTAATCTCTAACTCTGAACACTCTAAAATGTTAAACATCACCCTAATTTGTCTTGTACTTTTTCTTTCATTAAACCCTAACCCAATTCTACCTTGTTTACCTTTACTGAAGACCCAACGCGCTATGGGGACTCGAAAATTCCCCCACTACTCGATCTGTTTTTTTCAAACAAAAAACCTGTCCCCACAACTAGGTGGAGGCTAGAACACGGTCATTAGCAGGATGTGATTTCCAACAAAAGATTTTCAAAATCGTATCCAAGTGCTCGAAAAATACGTCCTCTTCCAATTTTCGCACCTTTTCAAAATCACATCTTATGCCTGGGCCATGCTGACATACATGTATGTCAAAGAGGATCAACTGTCCCATTGTATAAAAATCACATCTTATGCCTGGGACCCCGTTCCCACTTGATCCTCCAATTGGGGGATCCGATCCGGCAATTTGGTGAGTGGGAACGCTAACCGCAAAAAGGGCGATCAAGATCCAAAAGGGGGATCTTGATCCTACTTTCGAGCAGGATAGAGATCCCCCAATTGGGCGATCAGATCCGGCAATTGCAGGAATTGGTGGATCAGGATCAAGTGGGAACGGAAAGGTGGATCATGATCCACCAATTTGACCTGGTAACTTCCGACCAGCTGGGCATTTAGCGCGAAAAAATATAAACCGCGCCAAATGTTGTTTATACCATGAACTCCATACAGCATACGTACAGGGCGCTAGTTCCTTTTGTGACTGGCACACAGGCCGTGTACTTCGTGTTACAAAAGGAACAGTGTTGCGCCATGCATTGTGAGGGAACCTGAACTGTGTGTTCTATATGTATACGTTATAGCTTGCATTGCACATGCGCAGACATGGATTTCGATCGCGTCCTTTTTCAATGTTGTAGCTTCGGTTCCGTCCTCGTGTAGTTTCCTCTGCTGACAATTTCATTTAAATATCTGCATTTTTCTTTCACTTAAGTTCAAAATATTTTTATTAGATTGCTCATTTACAAAATTACGGTGCAAAAGAAACGAATTCGATCGTCCATGTTGCCTGTTGACGTGTTGGCCAATAACCACGTACGCGTATTCAGCGAGTAAAAACATGGCCGACAACGGGAACGGTAGTTATGGTAACATGCGCACGCGCACTAGACTGGTAGGTGACCTCGAGGTCCTGCACAGAGGCGGATCAGGATCAAGTGGAAAACGCGACTTGCGGTTTTGTTGCGGCTTGATCCACCTCACACCTTTTTGGTGGATCTTGATCCGGCAATTCCGAGATCAAGTGGGAACACGGTCTGGGCCATGCTGACATACATGTACATGTATGTCAAAGAGGATTAACTGTCCCATTGTATAACAATCACATCTTATGCCTGGGCCATGCTGACATACATGTATGTCAAAGAGAATTAACTGTCCCATTGTATAAAAATCACATCTTTTAGTACTTAAAGGTAGGATACACTATTGGTACTGGGTAATGGCTTGAATTATCAGGAATGGGTGGATTTGGGGGTGGTTTTTTGAGACTGGTCTGAACAATTCCAAGTGTTTTCTTAGTATTAAATGCTTCAATATTTTCTGAGTTAAATTTGACTGTTTCGGACATGTTATTGCATTCTGATCATGGGTGATAGGTCATGGTAGGGGAACATTTATGATTTCTGTCTATGGAATTCCTTCCTGATTCAGAAATTGGTTATTTTGTATATAAACATTTGAAGAAAAACAATGAATACACAGAATATAATCAGTATCTAAATGTCAGAATCTTCTCCCTATTTTATTTTAATAGCAGTGCACAACTAGAAATATTAGGCTTGGGGATATTTTTAATGAATGTTCTCTAATATGTGACACGATCAAGCGGAATGAGTCGGATGTCGGGGAATCCCAATTTTTTTTATCAGAACTGTGTTCGTTGGTATTTAAACAAATTTACATAATCTAAGTTTTTAAAACGTACAGATGCCCTCTTTTAAAACTACATGAAAACTAATTTTTTGACTGGGGCCGACATCAGACTCATTCCGCTTGATCGTGTCACATGTGATGTAGTACATGCCTTTGTCAATTTTTCTGATGCTGTAAAAAGCCTGAGCATTTGTTGGAAAATAATGTAAATATTAACTGGACAAAACATCAAACATGCTTAGATGCATTGCATGGAATGTGTTTTTAACTTTTAAAGGTAGGATACACCATTTGCAGAATTATTAGGAAATATTTTACTTATTTGAAACCAAATATTGATTATAGGCATCCAGCTAAATGATTGCGCTAGATATTTTGTAATTGTTCCGAAGAATTGAATTTTATAAACAAATAAAATAAAACAAGAACAACATAAGAACAACTGTCTGACGCCTGTTAATAACGAACGCCGCTTTTCTCAACATCCATGAATGTAAAAGTTCGGACAGGTCAATTAAACGATATTTACTATAAAATACAACCTCCCAAATCCACCCATTCATGACAATTGCCAATGGTGTATCCTACCTTTTAAAACTTTTTTTCTTCAGTTTTATTTCTGTTTTACTATTTTTGTTTGTTCAAGGAAACTATGTAGTTTTACATCATACAGAGAAGAATATTTTGATTCAAAGCAGTACATGAGGTTTTAGGATTTTATGTTAATTTCAGCAAGAATAAGAAAATATATAATTGCTTCAGAATGTAAGTTTACTGCATTTGCAACCATCATCAGATAAACCATACATGTAAGGTAGTTGACCATACATGTACATGTACACCAAGTACCGGTACTTATTAACTTAATGTGGTAACTAAAATTTAAGTAATTATTACACAAGTTAGTTCTACAGTAAGAATAATTTGTATAAGATGACAGATGAAATGTTCTATTCCACGAGACTAAAACATTCTTTCCATTGTACGAACCTGAAACATTGACCTGAATAAATCCTCGTTATCTGATTGGTCATAGCGTGACCAATGGACTATGCAATTTAAGTTCTATTCACCGTTGAATATAACTTTTTGTTTTGCGGTGCGGCCGGCATCCTTTTTTTGTAGGTGGGTGAAACAGTTTTCATGAATAACTCGGTATAGTAGTTACATTAATCACTGCACAACGCAGGTTCTTGGTCTCCTTGTCCCCCTTAAATTGAACATATCCCAAAGATATCAATTTGACTAGAACAAATAAGGAGGCCTAACAGCAGGATTCGAAGCAGAGATCTTTGATCCATAGCTTTCCACTATTCTCTACAACACTGTTATCAGCTCGACAACAACCCGTTCTTTAACATGTTAAATGTAAGTAGTTAAGTAAATAACAATGAATAAACATAACCTTCTCATTGAAACTACTGAATTATTCATAATATTTGCTTCATCAACCTACGGAAAACAAATGCGCGTGCGGCCGTCCGCGCCATGCACTGGGACAAATAAATAAATAAATGCACGTGATCAACTCGGATGACGGTGAATTATTCAGTTTGATTTAGGCCCAAAATATACACACAAAATGAATATTAGCGAGTCACAGTGCGACGTGAACAGGGGAATGATCCATCCCACATGACAAAGCCGAGTTGAATGGATCATCACACGTGTCACCTCATGAAATTATTCACATTCATTATTATTATATATCATGTATATAACCTATAATGAACTGGAAAATATAACGAGATTTGATTGACCAAAGAATTTTTTTGAAATATATAATGATTCTAGGCATCCGGCAAAATGATTGCGCTAGATATCCTATAATTGTTCCGAAAAAAATGAATTAACGATCGCCAGACGGCGATCGCGAAAAACCAAAAACAGCCCGACGCCGGTTGAAAACAACGCCGTTTTTGGTTTGCTTTTTTCTAGGCATCCATGATTGTAAAACTTCGGACAGGTCAGTTAAACGATATTTACTAAGGGAATAAATGTGTGTTCGAGAGGTTTTAATCACTCTGTTTAATACCGCTTGGAGTCTGGGTGCTGATAATTACCCGAGCCGAAGGCGAGGGTAATTATCAGCACCCAGACTCCAAGCGGTATTAAACAGAGTGATTAATACCGACCGAACACACATTTATTCCCATTCATAAATACCTTTTTTGTAAAATTCAGCCAAAAAAATCCCGGAAAATTGTCGCAAGTAAATTTCGGTGTTTCGCCATTCTGTCTGTGTCAAATGACATGTTTCCGCCTCTGTCGCTCTCTACACAATACATGCAATAAAGCGTATTTATTGTGAACCAGACTATTACTGCCATTGGCAACCTCGTTCCCAAGGTGTCGAGCTGTACGCGCCCAACACAACCCGCTCTTATTTTCGTAGACGAGGTACGGTTCAAGGTTGGAAATAAAGTGAGCCCTGGGGACGGAATGTTGTTTCCAGCTATGTTTAAACACTTCCAGCCATGTCTTTATCGTCCGTTTAATACTAGTCTTTGGGCAAGACGTTGCTTAATTCGCAGCCACGAGAGGGCGCTTTCGCGACAAACCATCATCATAGATCACTCGCCATCCTGTCCGTAACAACGTCTTTGGAATTACGTCGAGGTCGAGATATGCGCACGCACCTGCTTAGCCTAATGAATGCAGCGCACATCACGTACTTTGCATAAACATACATATGCATAGGTCTAACACCCTGACTCAACTTCTTATTGCATCTGGATGTACATGTACATGTACATTGTACACATACATGTGTGTACACAAATGTACATGTACATAGGGCCTTTTCGAAACCGTTGCTTCGTCTTTGGCTTTGGCTTCGCCTCCGAATTCCGAAATACTGAGAAGCAAATAGAAATGGAAAAAAATTGAAATAGTCTAACTTTTGGGTTCACATCAATCGAGTGTATGTTTCTGAAGTACAACAGGCGTCAGAATGTGGCTGGAGATCTTGCAGTTGGGAGTCAAAAATCGTCTTAAGCCAAAGCCAAAGACGAAGCAAAGGTTTCGAAAAGGCCCTATACTGTACACATTTTATCATCAAACGTGTTCAACGTTATTCGTGAAAATGGAAGACTTTTCGGTACATATTAATTAGGGTCATCTCTTGCCAACAAGTTTTAAAGGCAGAATCCGTTTGGTATTTTGAAAATGACAACGATCCCCTTAAAATATATTTATTTTCATGAATTTCTTTAGTCATATATCAGGACGAATTTCTTTTTAGGATCTTTATACACCCTTCACATACACGGATTTTTCTTATGAGTCTTTACAGATCGCAAACTTGTAGTCAATCGCAAGCATCCGTAAATAACTCGCTGGTATCCGTAAATAATTCGTCACAACTCGCAACAACTCGCAGACACAAACAAATCTTACGATTGTCCACGGTTTGAGTTTTCCGTAAATTTACTCGTAAAAAGCTTGTAACAATCCGTAAGTATCGTAAACCACTCGCAACAACACGTAACCATCCGTAAACTGCTCGCAAAAATCCGTAAATGACTCGTAACAATTTTTTTTTAACGATTTGTTTACGGATTATTACGAGTGCTTACGTGTTGTTAACGATTTCATTCGGGTCGTGTTACGATGGCTTTACGGATTGTTACGAGTTATTACGAGTACTTTAATAATAAATACGTATACTTTACGAATGATTGTACATGTACATTGAGATTTGCAGGATTTATATATTTTTTGGCAACGAATCCTGAGGACTCGTAAATACTTGTAACTAACTCGTAACTATTCGTAACAACACGTAAACAGGTTGTAAAATGCTCGTAGTTATCCGTGACAACTCGTAACAAATCGTGGAATTTTGACGTAAATACATGGCAATAACTCGTAATATTCCATAATAAACTGTAAATAGCCCGTAATAACTCGTAACAACACTTAAATCAGTCGTAAAACTGGCCAAATCGTAAGGATCCAGGAACGATTTGTGAATCTGTGCGATCCGTAAAGACTCGTAAGAAAAATCCGTGTATGTGAAGGGGGTATCAGTAACCCAACTTCTCAAAGGAAACAATTTTGCTTACGTATATAATTATGTGCCTTTTCATATAATTTTAAAATCCCCCCCCCCCCCTCCTTTGTGGTCGCCATTGTGCTTGCGGAATATTCTGTTTTTTTCATGATTCTTTGTAGGTTTTTAGGGAATAGGGGGGGGGGGGGGCGTTAGGTAAGTACTACAGTGTATATGTATATGGTGGTCGGTAGTCCCTTGGTCTCATCATATCGTGCTGGGTATATTACTGGGCTAAGCAAGCTTCAGGGTAATCATCAATTAATTCTTACTAAAATATTCTTTTATGCAATTTAACTTTTAAGCTGCAGCCAAGGAATTCGGACATGGCCTATTTTTCAGAGGGGAAAACTATAATTAGACACATTTTATCCTTACACTGCAGTTGCCAATTTAGTCATTCTAATTAAGTTTCAGTTATTAATACAAAGCAGCAAACAGCGACATTTAGAGTGCTGTTTGTTAATTCTTGTTGGCCTCAAATGAAATTCAAAATACATGTGAATCATTTTCAAAATTTAATTCTTTGACAACACTTGCAATTGAAGTACATGTAAGATTAGGAATGTATTCCTACCTCAATGCACTTATAATAAAGGTTAAATTTATCCAAATCACTAGAAATAAACATGATGTCCATAAATAAACGCAGATTAACACCATCGCCTAGGTTTCCTGTCCGCTCCTTCTGCCGGCCATCTAGCTCGGAGCCCACCGTGCACACGGAGAAAACCGTGCCGGCGACTTTCTGATGACTCGTGCGAGTATCTTTCGGTACTTGCTACCTGACCTATTCTACACTAGCTGTCGTATGTGCGCGTGCGCGAAGAACAAATTTCCTTCATTAACATACATAAATAGCGCATGCGCACTAGTTTTTTACCGTTTTCGGTAAAAAATTTTACGTAATTCCAAAGACGTTGTTACGGACAGGATGGCGAGTGATGATGGTTTGTCGCGATAGCGCCCTCTCGTGGCTGCGAATTAAGCAACGTCTTGCCCAAAGACTAGTTTAATACCGGCCACGTGACGGGATCTCGACCAATAGGAATGCCTAAACTGTCCCAGGTATTTATGAATGTAAATTACAACCTCTCAAGTTCACCCATTCCTTATAATTCAAGCATTACCAATGATGTATTCTACCTTTAATGGTAATGTATATTTGGTAACATGCCCCCAAAAACAAAAACAAAAACAAAAACCTGTTTTCATTTCAGTGCTATTGTATATTAATTGCTTCACTGAACGTAGCTAAAACCACAATAAAATGTAGTTTGTTCACATCACAATGACATGGACAGCTTGATAAAATGTTCAGTCAGGATGATTAAAACATGTTAAAGTTAGGCTTCTTTTCCCCTTCATCGATACTCCTTGGAATCGATCCATACCCAGCAACACATGGGACCAAGCGACACCCGCCTTAGTCCCCCATACCTATACACTCCCTAGACTATTGTTACCTAACGCACCCTCCCCCCCCCCCCCCTAAAAACCTGTAAAAACAACAACATTCCGCAAGCACAATGGCCACCACAAAGGAGGGGTGGGGTTCTCCCCGTCCAATATATTGCTTCATATGACTCTTGTCGAAGAAACGGCAAGGCTAAATATTACCTAAAATTTGTCGGTGCAAACGCATCGTGTTTTGAATAAATTTGGTTAAGGAGTGACGTTATAATCACAAATTATATGCAAAATATCGTGCATGAGCATGTTACTGGCGCATTTCAATTTAGGTAAATTAACATGTATTCGTCAGATCAGAAGGCACATTACAGAGGTTTCGCATACGAACGTATACGCGTACGCGTACGTTTAGCTATCCGTACGCACTAACGGACTTTCCGTTGTTTCGAAACCATGCATATTGGTGGCGCTATATGACAGGAGCGTCATCCAAAATGGCAGCCTCCAGGTAGTAGACCCAATAATTGGGGCGTTTTCACTCCTTTTTTCAAATTTTGGATTTTGTCTGTCGTTCTAAGAACGACAGACAAAATCCAAAATTTGAAAAAAAGGAGTTAAAAAGGCCCCAATTATAATTGGGGCGTTTTCACTCCTTTTTTCAAATTTTGGATTTTGTCTGTCGTTCTTAACAAAATCCAAAATTTGAAAAAAAGGAGTGAAAACGCCCCAATTATTGGGTCTACCTCCGTAGACGATCTTGTGTTCATGGCTTTTGAGGAAAATGACGAAAACAGTGCTTTTTTTAAATAGAATCTGGTGCTACCTTACCCAAGTTTTCATTGGAAGAACTGACAGATGATCAGTGTTTGGATATGTTTCGTTTTGACCGTGATTAACTAAATCGGCTCTCTGCAGCATTTGTGATTCCTGATAAGATTGTATGCCAAAACCGGACTGGGTACTTGCAAGAACACGAGGGTCAACAGTTTCCTATTGCTTAGAAAACTACGACAGAGGGAACGCAACTATATTCCACCATAGAAAAGGAATGTCTTGCACTGGTTTTAGGCCGTACGGTGTACACATTTTTCTTTTCATCCCGTTTCGACCCTGTGGGTCTAAGAGAACTCTTTGGTTTTGGACATAGTTTTGTCTGGAGATTATGATTAAAAACAGTTCTCCACAAAAACGCCTGTCGAATTTGAGTAATTATCGACCAAAATCGGCACTAAATGATCAACAGCGACGGGGCATTTGTTCATGGTCGCATTACGCTAGCGTGTCACATTAGTTTGAAATACATGCGCTCTGGTACCACGGGATCCGAATTCTCCAATCACAACTCGGGTCATAGGCCATTGTATCATTGCGAATAAAAACAATCATGGCGTCGCCCATGTCACGATCGTCGCGTGTCGAAGACTCCGTGATAAAACCAGTTTTTTTGTTCACTTAAAATAATGTTACGGCCGAGAAAATTTTTGTGAAAATGACAACGAATTGGCAGAGAAGTTGGTGAGCCTAGACCTGCTACTGTACTGTGCTACAACTGTCGTACGGGAATTGGTCGTGAAAACCAGCCAAACAGTCGTGACACTACACAGTACATGCATCGGGTTTACGCTAAACGTTGCGTGTAAGTACCGCTGGATTATTGATCCCGAACGTCTGACAATCTGCAATATGCCTTGCATGCAATGTTGCATGCAGCGGAGAAGCGTAAACATGCAGAGATACTGTCGGAGAAAGCACATTTGCCTCCCAAAACTCAGTCTCGGCCTTGTACTCAGTTGTAGGGTTCGCTGTCATCATCGGGTCCCGTATATTGTCACCTAGATCAGTACTTTGTGTCAGTAGATGTATTATTGGCAAGGAACCAAGCAAGAGGTTGAGTTACCCAATAATTTCGGACAGGTCAAAACAGTAAAGATGCAGGTAGGTCATGTACACGTATAGGCTATATAGTAAGGTCAACATTAATCTAATCTGCTTCCCCAGCTTCCCAGATTGTGTCTATATCGAATTTTGAGAGGCTGTTTTACCTTAAAAATGTATGTTGAATAGACATATACATGTAAATTAAAATTCATTTCCCTTACCTTGGCCCCGGAAAATCTACTTCTGAAGTTCTGGTTATTACCAGATCTACCCCTATTTTGACAGCCCAGACAGGGGGTGGGGGTTGCACGGGGGTGGGGGTTGCACGGGGGTGGGGGCCCTTGCACGGGGGTGGGGGTTGCACGGGGGTGGGGTTGGTTGGGGGATTGGTTGGAGGGTTGAAAAATAACCCCTGCTTATATGCTTCAGTCCAGCTTCATCACCATTTAACTGCACGAATGACCCAAGTGGGGCTCTCGTAATAACAGGTCGTTCAAAAATCCATTATTGATTGTATATTTCCCCCCTCTTGTTTATCACCAGATTCAACCTTTTTATGCAGTTGCTAATCAAGAAACAAGCAGTGATGATGGCAGATCCCTAAAGAAGCATTTACTCAGATCCAGTGCCAGCCTACCATCTATAAGCCCCAAAGTTCGAAGCACGTCCTACCATCCATGTACATCATCTGCCAAATATCGCATGGGTTGTTAAAATTGTCACATTAATGTTCTAACTTCAGTGATTTTGTTATTTGTTCTAACGGAAAAGTTGAGAGAATTATGCTCGAACTGGTTATGATTGAACTGGTTGATGATATTTAAGACACGTCGGGAGCATTTCTTGTTGACACTTTTAATTATTTTCATTTAGTTAACTAATTTTGTTTTCAATGCTCTTTCTAATTGAAAAGTGTAGTTTAAACTTATTGGAACTACACACTGAAACATCCATTATGAAGTATGCATATCCCCCTTTTTGAGAAAATATCATACTAAAAATGGGCATTCACACAAATTTATTCAAACTGTGCATACAATTCACTCTTTCTGTCATTTCCAATGTTATTGCAACATTGACTTTAATCACAATAATTGTTCAGAGACAATTCAGTATGCCATTGATTACAGTATGCCCATTAAGGTTAATACAGATCAAGTGTAAAATAAAACTGTATGGTGGGTCAGGCACTATTACTCGTGGACCACAGCAACCAACATGTGGGTACAGGGCCACAAATTGTGAACATTTATTTGTTAATCCTCAATTGTCATGTGATTATTTTAATGTCACTTTGCAATGTTATGTTCCATAAGTGAGCACAGAAGATTGTTTAGTGCCGACAAGAATATAATTTGTAATTTTGTTCATTATTATGTATTTCATTACAAGCTTGCCTTACATATGAAACCTATTAAATTACCCATCCCCCTCCCTCCAAAAATATTAATAATAATATTTTTTTATTTTTAAATTATAAAAAGATAATGCAGATTGAATAAGCCATTTTATTTATCAATCAAATATCAAAAGTATTTAAATAGATCAATCTGGGCACCTATCAAGCGAAAGGGAGTGATTTACAATTACATGTAGACAGGGGTAAAAAGTTATATTTGTCACAAAAAACGTTGATGTCCTGTGATGTACATGTGTTATACGGGGCAAGTTGGTTTGAGTCAATATACATTAAGTGGGGAAAAAAAGTGGGGCGAAGTGGCTTTGGGGCAAAATTGTTATGAAAACTAGGCGAGAAAAACCAACTCGCCCCATGCTATTTTTGCCCCATTACATTTTTAAAGTGAATAACCCAAGTTCGACTGGATATTTTTTGGAGAACTTTTAGCATAGTATTCTAAATAGCTAATAGAAACTATATATGCCTTCAAAAAGTAGACCCATGGGGGTCAAAACGAACCTCATTTTCTAGGCATTGTTTCAGTTACACCATACGGCCTAAAATGGTTCATTTTCTAGTAATCCCTAACTATAAGGTTCATCTGTGAAAAGTTTTAAAAGAAGCTAATTTCAACTGATTTGGGTAGGTATGGGTATGGACAACTACCCAAAAAAAAGGAAGAAGAGATAGAGGTTGGGGAATTTTTATAATTAGAGGTCAAAGGTCATTGACCTCTGCCTAAATCACTAAAACAAATATTTCAGCAACAAAATATGGTATATAGATGATCTTGGTGTCAAAATGCACAGGATTATGAAGGAAGATGACAGAATAACTACTGACCCTTAAAATAAAATCCTGACCTCCGAAAAAAGAGGTCAAAGGTCAAATAGACGTTTTATCACTAAAATGTCATACAGGAAAATTACCATATTATATAAAAATGAGCACAAACAAATCAAAGAGGCTAATTTCAACTTATTAAGGCGGGTAAGGGGGTTATTGTTTATTCCAAGAGCAGAGAGGGAGGGAGAAATATCCTTTCTGAGGGTCAAAGGTCTTTGACTCTGCACTAAAACACTATGGGCTGTAACTACGAAAGCTGTTTATCTGTATACGAGTGTAGCATACAGACGTGGATAAATCCAAGTTACACGCGTCTTCCTAAACACCTGAATTAAACAGCTCTTACTAAATATCTTAAATTGTTGTTTAGTTATCCTCGTGTAACTTAGACAGTCTAAACTTATTGACCGTGGACCCTATTGTTAATTACATTGTAATTATAGAGGATTGCGCAACAGTATGAACATACGATAGGCCTCAGTAGATAAATCTTCAGCAGGTCTTTACTTAGATAGGGCCTACTTTACAGCCTGAGCCATATGTCTGATACCAAAAGGCAACGCAGTGACAGTTTCACTACTGACGAAAGGATGGCTCTCGTTGAGACCATGAGGAACCTTAATTTAATTATTGCTGACAAACGATGTGACACTAAAGCCAACCAGAAAAAAGCTGATGCCTGGAAAGCAACACTTCAGAAATGTCCATCTCGTTTCCTGACCGTAAAAGCCGATCTGCTATAAGGACAACAAAGAATTGGGTGTTCTAAATACAATCCGAGAAGTCCAAGTAAATCGTTCAACGTGTCTTTGCTAACTCTGAAACGTCTGATGAAATGTTCCTCGTCATACTCTTCTAAGGGATTCACCTTGTCCCTAAAATCTCTTGGTGCACGTTGGTGTTGGAGACCATGACGATGTTCTTGTTAGTTGGCCTTCTCTTGTGCAGTTAAGAAGATTTGAAGCGCATCCATCCTGTCCACCTTTCTACCTTTCTGTGTACATATCTGGCTTCTAAATGGCTCAGAATACTCACTAAACAACCCCCGTACCATGTTTAATAATTGCTATTGTTTGTTATAAACACATGTTTAACTCCAATGGTCATTTAGACGCGGCTAACTTAAAACAAGCTTTGTAGTACATTGTATTAAACAGCTTTCGTAGTTACAGCCCTATAAATTGTATCTCAGCAGCAGCATGTTTTACATAGGCCAAGATGATCTTGGTGTCAAAATGCACAGGATTATACTAGGAGACAAACAAATTATGAAATGGATTCTTCACCACCAAAATACGAGGTTAAAGGTCAAAATGAGCACGGAGGGAGGGAAGGGGTGGGGGGGGGGGGGGGGGGGGGGGGGGGGGTTTAAAGTTCATTCATAAATACCTGGGACAGTTTAGGCATTCCTATTGGTCAAGATCCCGTCACGTGGCCGGTATTAAACGGACGATAAAGATATGGCTGGAAGTGTTTAAAACTGGCAACAAAGCGATGTCGCATTATACCCGTCCCCAGAGCTCACTTTATTTCCAACCGTACCTCGTCTCCAGTGGGTAGTGTTTGGCGCGTACAGCTCGGCACCCTGGGAACGAAGTTGCCAATGACAGTAATAGTCTTGTTCATAGTAAATACGCTTTATTGCATGTATTGTGTAGAGCGACAGAGGCAGAAACATGTCATTTGACACACACAGAATTGTGAAACACCGAAATTTACTTGCGACAATTTTCCGCGATTGTCGGGGCTTTTTTGGCAGAATTTTACAAAAAAGTATTTATGAATGGGAATAAATGTGTGTTCGGTCGGTATTAATCACTCTGTTTAATACCTTCGGCTCGGGTAATTATCAGCACCCAGACTCCAAGCGGTATTCAACAGAGTGATTAAAACCTCTCGAACACACATTTATTCCCTTATTAGTGTCAAATAGTTTGTGTATGTAAAGTATATTGGGAACGAGCGCAATCATACATGCGGCCTACGTTTTTTTTTATTATTAAAACGATTCTCGGTCACATGGGAAGGACATTAAATTGAACGACGTCTAACGCTGGGTTATGTGGATTTTTTTTCTTTTTCTGTGAGACTATTAGGTTTTTTAGTTATAGATGAAGTGCTTTTGCAAGAAAATAGCAAAGAGAAACTGGTTTATATTTCAAGGAATGATCAGTTTTTTTTGTGTTAATTTGTTTGATCAATCACAGAGTTAGCTGAAGTGAATCAGAACTCATTCTACTATGGGAAGGGGAGGGTGTTTATGGGAGTTGTTTTTTTCTTAGTGATATACGCTTCTGGGAGGTCAGTTCTGGCCAGAGATTGCAGTCGATATAAATGGGGCGGGGGGGGGGGGGGGGGGGGGTGGTTACGTGTACAGGTTTCAAGAGAACCCCTCCGTGTTTTTCGGTATTTTTTTTTGAGACGCGGAAAAGGTTCTGCTGACAAGTATCATATGGATTGTATTTTGTGACTGGTCTGCAGAGATAAATCTGTAATTGTACGTTATCTACTTAGTGGGTATGCCAGAGAGTGGTTGTTTGACTGGCCTCTCCAGGGCGTAATTCTTAACTCTTTTTTTTTCTTTTTGTGTGTAAGACGCACATCTAGGGGGTCAGTTCTACCCACATTATCTCTGCTAGATGACAGTCAGTGGTTGGAGTTCGTGGACGGGCAAATACATAAAACGTCTCCATGCCAATTGGGTTAGACATTCCCTAAAAGCGGGAGTTTCAAACCCTGTCTCTAGTTTTGACGACGGGATGACTGGTTTGTGTATTGCAACAGTGGTCCTTTGTTTTTAGTTCACTCAGTGATATAATATTACCGGTGATAATATGCCGTCCCCTTTTTTTCTTTTTTTTTGAAGGGGAGCAGGGCATATTTTCTGTGCTATTTCATGCACTTCATCAGTCACCATTCTTTCAGTTTACTTTTATTTCGCCTTGTTTGTATTTGTGTGCCGCTTTATTTGGCAGATGGCAAGGACAAATAACGGCTTTTGGGGGGTATTGATCGAAAGGAGGGTATCTTGACTTATTTATTTTGTTTTAGTCTTGAGATCGATTTCTTTGATCGTTGTTATTTGTTCTTCCAATAGTTCCAATAGGATTTGAACATTCCCCTCATGCAGATTGTTTTCCTCTTGGTTGGATTGTGGAGATGCTTTAGTCCTAGATCGAACAAGTTCATCTTTTATGTTTTTGTGCCGTTTGTATGCCAAGTGGGTTGGGTATCAAATAGCCTATTTAGGTATTCGTTATCACTAATCCAGTGCCCGTTTGAGGGCTGGGTGCGCGACTCGTGGGTAGTATGGTAGAACGAACACCAGTGGGATATTTTTTATTTATTTTTCACGCTTAGAGTCCGCGGGAGTCTCGCCCCTTTGAGGAGGAGGGCTAGGTCTTCGTTTGTGTATTCGCGCTTTTGAAGCTTGTCTTTGAAAAATTCAACCCTCTCCTCAAAGTATTTTAAATGGGTACATATACGTTTGTATATAGTCACTTCGCCCTTGATTAAGCCGCCAAATACCGACTTAGGGTGTGCTGAATCTCTCTGTTGTATACAAGACTCTCTGCAAGGTGCACCAAACTCCTCCTTAATAATATAAAACCTTTGTGACATTTCACTTCACTGGGGTAACTAGTCAAGGTACATGTAGGCTAACTCGGTTTTATGAGTAATCACTCCTTAAACAAAGACCTCATTCATGTTCTGTTATGTTATATGTATATCTCTGGGGTGGTTGTTTGTGGATTCAATATGGGGCTTCGAATAATGACCTTTGACCCTTGAGGTCATATGTGGCGGTCAATTTGTTATCCTATATCACAACAATTTACACTTTTTCTACTTCCAGTGTAATTATGAGCATTTTGACACCAATATGTTGTTGCCGAGGGACAATTTATAGTGTTTTAGTCAAGAGTCAATGACATTTGACCACTGCTCTTGGAATAAATGATAACTCCCATACCCGCCACGTAAGTTGAAATTAGCCTCTTCGACTTGTTTATGCTCATTTTTATTTAATGGTAATGTTCCTGTTATAAATATGACATTTTAGTAATAAAATAGTTTGTTGACCTTTGACATCATTTTCGGAGGTCAGGATTTGGTCCCAAGGGTCAATAATTATTGGATGTCATCTTCTTTTTCAATTCTGTTCATTTTCACACCAAGATCATCTATATACCATATTTTGTTGCTGAAATAATTTTTTTAGTGATTTAGGCAGGGGTCAATGACCTTTGACCTCTAATAAAAAGAAATTCCCCAACCCCCATCCCCCCTTCCTTTTTTTTTGGTAGTTGTCCATACCCATACCCACCAAAATCAGTTGAAATTAGCTTCTTTTAAATTTTTTCACAGATTGGCTCAATATATGGCTAATTTAGGGTTACTGGAACAGCGAGTGGAACACATACCCAACCTACAGGAGACGCCTTTTGAAAAAACTCATGGCCGGAAGCTCTGGTGATTCTGAGAGTCCACTTGGCATTTGGGCTATTTGGCATACGAACTGCGGAAGCCGCTAGATGCAGGGGATGACCACCCGCTCAATTGTTCGTTCATGAAGGGACCGAGAGTTCACATGGGACGATAGCTCGCCCGCTGATAAAGAGGACTGCGAGCTCCTTTAGAGACCTTCGTCAAAATCAACACCACCGTATTTTGAGTTACCTAATTATTTACTTTAATTAATAAGTAAAAGTAATTGTAAGAATTGTTTAATCTAGAAGTCGTTCCCAGAAAAGTTGGGAACTGGGAGGGGAGCGGGTGTGACTTCTCGGTGTTGATGATAAAACCAGGTCCGACGTGAGGCGCCATGTCAGGTCGAACGCCGCAGCCGTGGCCTCCCAAAGTTTGACCCACGATGATCCAGTCGTCGAGGTACATAAATATGGCCACCCCCTGTCTCCGCAGCGCGGCCCCGATCACCTTCACTATCCCGGTGAAAACTCGGGGTGAGGTGGAGAGGCCGAATAGGAGCACCGTGAATTCGTAGCGGATATTCGTAGGAATTTCCAGTGCTCCGGCCTGATGGGAACATGAAGATAAGCGTCCTTCAGGTCTAGGCTGGCATCCCATGCGCTGGCATGTGGATTGACTCGAGGACAATCCTGAGTGTATCCATACGAAAGCGTGTCGGACGAATACATTCGTTCAGGGGCGTCAGGTTTAGGATGGGGCGCCATACGCCGGCCTCCTTCTTGGGTATCAGGAAGAAGGTCGACATAAACCACGACAGCCTCTACCGCGTGTGGAGAACGCGTATAGCGCTTTTCTAGAGGAGGGCGCTGATCTCCCCTTTATGAGGGCGCATCGCTTCGTTAGGTCGGACGGTATTGGCGTCGGCCGAACGAGCATGTCGGACTCGAGAATTCGAGTGCGTAACCGCGACTGGTTGAATCGAGCACCCACCTATCCGACGTAACTAGAGCCCAGGACCCTGCAAAGACTCGAAGGCGGCCTCCCACGGGTCCGACGGTGGATGGTCGCCACGAGCTGGGTAAGTCATTTCCGCCAGCCCCCGCGATAACGGGGGAGCAGGCAACCGGGAACCTCGGTCGGATCGGCCCTGTTGTTGGGCGGCGAAAGACCGAACCTGCGCGGCATGTGCACCGGACGTATTTTCGGTGCGGCCGCGAATGGAACCACGGTTAACTAGACCTCAGTGGCTTGCGGTGGGGGATAACAAAGAGTGGTTTGTTTTTCCCCTGCGCTGTTCTGGCCGGTGTAGAAGTTGAAGGCTTTTTGAGATTAATCTTCTCGGTATCCTTCAGACGTTTAGCCTCGGCCCGTATGCAATCTTCAAATTTCCCCGCAAAAAGATCCTTTTCCAGAAAATAGAGAGAGACTCGTATCTCTTGCGGGCGCCCTGCGACGGGAGAAAAAGTGCATCAAGCACATAACCCGGCGTGACGAGGTAGCGAAGGTCGACACTTGTGTAAACTGATCAAGGACGGAGCGAAGACTGTGGTCTATAGGCAGTGAAAAGCGGCGGTTAACATGTCCACCGGAACTGCTGCATCATCTTTACATCCAGCCCCCAAATACTCGGTGAGTAGAAGTAAGAAGGAGGCCACACGGATACCCTGGCGGGAGGCCGAGTTCAAATTTCACAAAGTGTCCTCAAGCTTGCCGCGAGTCTTATCTGCGAAGGGATGTTTGGATGCTGTGGTCCCCCCATCCGCCACCAGCTCGTCCTTTGCTGCGTCGGAGAGTGAAGGTGTGGCGAAGAAATTATCGAAATCCGCTAAAGGAAAACGATAATAATCAACTTCGCGTTTTGCAAATGGGTGCCATTTATCAGCAGATATATTCTTGCTGATGCGGTTTACGCACACCTGATCCAGGGGGAGCATCGGAAACACTTTGTGAGCTATCGTAATCGAACCCTTCCTGTGCTTAAAGGATTTATGTTCAGGCTGAGGAGGTTCTTTAGCGGAGGGTAGTTGTAATACCCGAATCATGTCGTTTTGCACCAAACGGAGTTCTGTTTTGGCAATGGACAACCGCTGTAATCTGGCTATTGTCTCGTCGTCATCGGATAGATCACCCGAATGTGAGGGACGAGTTGACCCCGGCGGGGGAGAGCCGCTAGCCGAAGACACATAGGCCTCTGGAGGGGCAAGCTGCACAGAGCTACTTTTACTCTTAAAGTTACTCTTAAATCTGTGAGTTATTTTGGATTCCTTTAAACCGCAGCAGATTAGGCGGCTATATTTTAATTAACGAGAGTTTATTTGTTACGATACTTTTACTGACGTCGACCACATGATTTGTTTAATGTGCATTAAAGAAGGTAGTTGTCAGTGAATTATAAAGTACTTGAATATCTGTCAAGAAACAATGCTACTTTCTGGATGACAGCACCATTTCACAAGTTTAGAGTTGCATCCAGAAAGATGCGATGGCTCCTGGCTGCAGAGTTTACATACACATATACTTGTGCTAGGCCTTCTACTGACACCATAAACGCCTACCTTTGGTATGCAGGCACTGCCACCTCATTTTCCACCTGCCAAAAGTTCCCTTGATGTTCTGTCGGATTCTTCGGTGATAAATATTGTACCGACAGGTTGTGGTATTGGTGTTAGCAGCCATGATCGAAGGGGGTACGCAGAATCGCCGAGAATGTGACCATCGTTTGCAAGACCATTGGCTAGTGGTTGAGGCTTGAGCGAGTGCACATAAACGAACCATGGGTCGAGCCTGGCCAATTGGCAACAATAATGGTGAACTTCTTCTGGTGGTCGCAAACCCCCTGGGCATTCATAGCATGGTAGTTATGTCTGCCCATGTAGGCACCTTCGTCACGTGAAGGACATTGACGGATGACTAACTCCATTTAAATCTCCACTTGTTAATTGGAAAGAACCTTCGGCGATAAAATCGGTGGGCTGTTATGATCTGTAGCATGACGGGTATTGCATGTGACCTCTGTGTTGGATGTTCAACTTGACCATGGATCAAATCTATTACCTCCAACAGTGCATGCCTTGGCATTCGATACCTCCACATCGTCATAAATGTCCAGTAGCTGTAACCTATATCGAAATACTCACTGGTGGCGAGGAGCACGCCTGTTTTCCTCCTCCAGCAGAACCACAAACACTGCCGCTATTTCATTTTAGCGCTATGCGGAGATCTGTAAGCATTTACGGGAACGCGGGATCCGGAGTTCCTGCAAAACAATTGCTCTTTTACGAACGTGTTCTGCGGACGCGCTGTATGCGGATACTTCGTGAATATTGCGCAAGCCATATAACGGAGGCTTAACGGATCCGTTAAAGCGTGCGGATGTTTTGTGAAGAGGTTTAATTCACTCATAGCCTGCCTAGACAAAGCAACAGAAGAATCCCAACTTGTTCGCGATTCTATGCACACGTGCATCGCCTTGGTCATAAGCCTTGCTATATTTCCAACTGCTAGACTTGTAGATATTATCTTATCTACGAAGCTCGCCAGAGTTCTTACCTTCATAGTACCATGTCCACCCTTGTTCTGAATAATTCCTGAAATAATTAAATACCTTGATATAAATCAATGATTCTTCTTTGTGGTACACTAAATGAACCTGCAGTTAAATCTATGTCATAACCTAACCATTCTAGTGTTTTAGATGGCTCCCACTTGGACTTGTGCACATTCGGCACAACCCAGTGGCAACAAGGTCTGTCACTAGCTGATTTTGCTTCTGCATACTTGTTTCCGTAACCCATGCGTAACCTAAGCCATCATCCAAATACACTACAATATCTTTGCCTTTACTCCTCCATTTCTTTAACAATTGTCTAACAACTTTTGTAAAGATGTACGGAGCGGTTTTTTTAATGGAAGGCATTTAAATCTAAAGTATGTGATCTTACCGTCTAAATTCCAAGCGAACCGAAGAAATTGTCTATGACTTGGGTGTATTTCATGATGATAGCCCGATTTAAGGTCGAACTTATGTGCGAATATCATCGTATTTTACTGAGAGGTCTTTCGAAGGAATTTGTTCAGCAACCGTAGATCTATGATAAGACGTGTTTGCCCATTCTGCTAAATAGAAACCGTAAGAGGGTTAGTGAAATGTAGTTATACAGAGCAAATTTCAATTGATCCCAATTCTAATAACTCTGATTTAGCCTTTGATACAAAAGTGTGACGCGAGATAGCAGACATGTTGTTCTTAGGTAACCAAGCGGCCAAGGTTACGCAGAAAGAATGCGACATAGGGTGTTTTCCCATTTGAATGGTGGAATGATCTGCCGTGGAGGTATCGGTCGGTGTAGGTGGGCTTGCGGTGGACGTGGTGTTGTAGAGATCCATCGGGGTTCCTTGTGAGGTGAACATCAATGAATTAGAGCTGGCCGTCTTGTTCCTGTTCCATAGTGAACTTGATGGTGGGATGTTGCTCATTCAGGTAGGTCAGGGAATCTTGGAGGAGGTCCTGACCATGGGGCCAGATGACGAAGATGTAATCAACGTATCGAACCCAGAGGCTAGGCTTGAAGTCTGCGGTGAGAAGTGAAGATGTTTCGAATTCCTCCATAAAGATGTTGGCTAAGACCGGGGATATAGGAGATCCCAAGGAGGTCCCAGCCGTTTGCTCGAAGAACTGGCCTTAAAACTTGAAGTAGCTGGATGACACGCATAGATGGATGAGGGCGGTCATCTGGGTGAAGGATAGAGATGTGCGTTCGGAGAGACTGGAGTCGTGGTCCAACCGCTGCTTGGCTAGTTGGCAGGCTTCGTCGGTGGGGACGTTGGTGAATAAGGAGACCACGTCGAAGCTCACCATGATGCCAGTGGGCTTGAGAGTGAGGTTCTTGGTGAGATTGACGAACTGGTGGAGTTGGTGATGTGGTGAGGTGTTTTGGCCACCAAGGGCTGGAGGATGCTGGTGAGGTGATGGGCTGTCTCGTAGGTTGGTGATCCTCTTGAGGATACGATGGGCCAGAGGGGGGTGTCTTGCTTGTGGATCTTGGGTTGGCCGAAGAATCTTGGGCAGGATGAGGCTGACGGGCGGAGACGGCGATATAGCGCGAATGGGATGCGTCGGTGCGGTGGGTCGCTAGTAGTTTGCTGGCAACACTTTTCTCGATAGCTTGGGTGGGGTCTTTGGGCAGGGGGCGGTAGGACCCAGAGTTAAGGATGTCTTGGACTTTCTCGGTGTAGACTGCGCGGTTCCGATGATGACGACGGTGGCCTTGCCCGTCGGCAGGGAGGATGTGTACAGTACTGTTACTGCGGAGATATGCGAAGGGCTTAGTGTTCGGTCTTGGATAAGTTGGACTTGGCTGGCTTGTTGATGCGGAGGACTCGATCTATCTTGATGCGGATGCCACCAGCTGCGGTCTTATCGAGCTTGCGTAGGGCAGGCTCCGTGGCTTGGATGATGTCGGCGGTGGAGATGGTACGATGCGAAGTGGCGAAATTCATGCCTAAGGTTGCGACGACTGAGGTTGACGACGGTGTGTTGCCGGAACACTTGTAGGTTACGGAGGTGTGCTGGAGTCTGCGCGGTGGTTGGCCGTGGGGATATACATGTACAAGTATATGATCACATGGGCATGGTATCGCGGCGTGGAAATTGAGATATAGGAGATCTCATCTTCCGGTTGGTGAGGTTGGCGTATTTGCGGAGTTGTGCATCACGATACGTGGTGAAGGCGTGGTTTGTAGAGGACGCGGTAAAAGTGTGGACTTTGGTGTATATTCGTCAAAACGATGTGCCTTAATAGGGTATAGAGCGGACCTCACACCAACAAATGTTTTTTTTACGGACGTCCACGGACGTTCGTTCTATGGCAGCGTTGCGATTTGTTTAGCAAAATCGGGAACACCCGGGAGAGGATTATGTGATTACGTTGGTACAGAAGGTTCTTACGACTTCTTACGGCTGCGTAACGAAGACGTGACGATAGCGTCACGGTTCACCTCCCGATTCCCATCGGGCCCTCGCGATTGCGTACCGGTTGCGTGTGGGTTCCTTCCAAAACCCTACGGATTAAATACGGTGGTGTTGAGGATATCCCCGATTCACAGCGGTTTAGTACGGTTTAGTACGGACTGCTACGGCTTCGTTACGGATATACACGACGGAGATACGGTGCCTCTACGTTTGCTTGCGGTTCCTTACGGTTCCCGGCCTAGAATATGAAAATGCAAACACACATTTTAATAAATGTAGATACAGAGAGGTTTACTCGTCAAATGCAGCGATCGGAATGTCGTTTCGGACATCGCAGGGTAGGTCCGCCGCAGGCACCGCAACGCCACTGTAACGGCGCCGTAAGGAGTTGTAACGCAGCCGTAGTGTACCGGGAGAGGGGGGATTGTTACGAATCCTTGCGGATGATTAAGATGACCTTACGGAGTCTTACGGTGGTGTTACGGCAGTTGCTGAAGCTTTGAGGAAGAGCGGTTGTGGTCAAGATTTACACAGCACTGCCGTAATTTTCGTACGAGAGTTTTGGTCTGAACCAAAACACTCGTAAGAAATTACGACCCCTCCCGGACGCCTAAGAATCCATACGAACGCTCCGAAAGCGTTGAGGATGTCCCATATAGGAATGCTCCTGGTTATGCACGATTTTTTTCCACCGCAACGCCACCGTAAACGTCGTAACGACCCCGTAAGGCCGATCGATGTAAGGGCGACTTAATAAGCCCACGCATTATTGTCTGGAAGCTGCACGCGTTGGTACGCGGACTGTGTGCTAATAAACAGAACGAATTGCACGGTCTGGCGCGCGCGGATATACTGTAATTTTAAGGGTTAGCCTTGCATTGCCTTGCATTAGTCCAGTCAAAATACTTAATTTTGTTTTGTTGACCTATCACAAATTGCCACAAAAAAATCACCACAGTGCACTTCTTATAAGGTCCCTAGATTGACATACTAAAAGTCTCTAAAAATCAAAGTGGTGGAAATTTGTCTGATTTGCATAAATCGTTAATCCCTGCCGTGTAATATGTTTATTCCCATATTTAGTTATATATTTTATTATAATTTGTTGAAAAGTTTATTTTGGTGATTCTACTTACACATCCTTACTTCAATAACATTTTCTAAAGCATGTAAATGACTGAATATTTATGAAAATTTGGTAATGGTCCAAATTGACTACAATTATACCCTATAATTTGCACGCATTTACCTTGTCTCCAGATATCATCAAGTAGTCAGTATTGACGAGCTTCAAATTCACCAAGTTGCTTACTGGCACCGTTATCCTATTAAAACCTTGTAGAAAATCATATTAACCCAGCAAACAACTGGGGAAAATTGTGTGTCCATAAATTGGGCTAAAAGATAGGTGAAGGGTTGCCCGAGGTGAGAGACTTGAACAAGTTCAAGGAAACCCCCCAAATTAAAGGTCTGTGTTGCTTACAATAATCATATATCTACGTTAAAATGTATTTTGGGAATTTCCTTGAACTTGTTCAAGTATCCCATGTTAGACGACCCTTTAACTACTTTTTCGCCCAATTTATGGACACACCATTTTCCCCAGTTTTTGTTTGCTGGGGTAAATATCACAATGTTATCATTGTTCATATAATTTTCCATAAGGTTTTAATATGATAACTGTGCCAGTAAGCAACTTGGTGAATTTGAAGCTCACCAATACTGACTATACTTGATGATATCTGGAGATAGTGTAATGTGCGCACATTAATAGGGTCATTTTGGATAATTACTATGTTCCCGTAATTATTCAGTCACTTATATGCTTTAGAAAATGTTATTGAAGTAGGGATATGTAAGTAGAATCACCCCAAAACACACAATATATATACCCAAATATAGGAATAAATATATTACGCGGCAGGGATTAACGATTTATGCAAATTAGTCATATTTCCACCACTTGAATGTTAAGAGACTTTTAATATGTCATTGTGGGGACCTTTTAGAAATGCATTGTGGTGAAAAACAAATTGTTGCAATTTGTGCGAGGTCAAAACTTATTTTTCCTGAAATTTGATTTTGTTACAACTGGCAGATACCCTTGTTTACGCCAGGAAGGGTTTTAAACATACTTTTTTTTTTACCAGACAACCACGTTTTTATTCCAATTAATAAATACCTTTTGGTCATAAAGTCGAAACAAGTCAAAATATTTACAATTCTCGAACGATTTTGTTCAACAATAATTTTACCTCGCCTTTTAAAGAACACCTCTCGAGCTATTTGCTTCTAGCACGTGTCCTTATCCAGAGATGGATGCGCGCATGATAGACACGTTTATCCCCACATGTGACAAGACCGGACATACAGCAGCCGTTTATTGTTGTAAGCGCTGTCCCAGCTCGAAGCTATGATAGCACGGGACAGCAATGCAAGCAATGTAATGACAGTTTGTCCGAGCCCGAAGCGGGTAGCACAGGACAGCAATATTATATTACACAATTTTCACAGTTTGTTCCCGTCCGAAGCTGATGTCGGGGAACAGCAATATTGTCACAGTTGGTGACGCAAATAGCAATTATATTCAGCAATATTGACACAGTTTGTGACGCAAACAGCGATTACATTCAGCAATATTGTCACAGTTCGTGACGCAAACAGCAATTACATTTAGCAATGATGTCACAGTTTGTGACACCGATCTGCAATTACCATATCCACATACGATGCAATACGCATTAGCAAGCAACATTATAACATTTTATCAATGCAAACCATATCATATAAAACCATTAATCAATCCCGTAGTGGCATAGCACAAGCAATACCTTAAGCTATTATTGTCGTCGGCAATAAGTAAGAAATGCAATAATCAAAATATCAATCAGCGAATGTGGTAAACAAATAGGGACTGTAACTACCGTGTTTCGATTTCATCTTGGAACCGACAAAGAAAGAGGGTTTAGTGCTTTTGCCGCCAATTCCCTGAAGCCTCTTAAATTAAGGTTTTATTTGCCAATTTTTGAGGCCTATTTGCGCTATGGAATGCAATTTCCGCCAAACGGACATTTTGCGAACGGAGGATCGCAACATGACCGCCGCCAAATAGCCTCAGAATGAATGGGGCGTGACAAAGGTTGCTCAGAATAGCAGAGCAACCTGCCTAAGTTAGGTGGAAGCCATCAGCGTGATACCAGGTCATTGGTCCCGACCTGAATGATTACAAAGTCCGGCAATTCGACAGCAGCTGACCAAGCCTCCAGCAGAAAACCGGGGTACTGGTCCATCGTCAGTCCCAGACGTCCAATCCTGTTGATGTGTGCCAGCTGGTGGCGCCTCTCCCCCCAGGGCGACGACCGTGCAACTCGGGCGCACCAATTAACTCGGGCGCACCAATTAAGTAACTCGTCGCCAATTACCCCCAGAGTCGGCTCGTCAGGGATGAAAGCTCATGCAATTTGGGAAAGATAAAGAAATTAAGAACCCATCAGTGCTAATACTCATCATTAGTAGTTAAATTGCAGCAGTCGCCGCGCCAATGCAAAATGAACGGGCTGTAAATCTGTCACCATGAAGCCCTATAAAGTCAAGTGCACGACGAAGTACCGCTGTGAACTGTGGTCGTTCAAACTTGGTTGTACACACATCTATATCGGGGTAACTCAGCAATTGCAATTTCGAAGAAATACCAGATACATATAGGAAGCAATGAATGCAAAAACTTAACTTGCTGCTGCAGGGAGAGGCACCTAGCAGCATCAAACCCATGGTTTGCACTAAACCATTGGAAAAGACGCAACGCCCGCTGATATAATAAACGCGTGTGAGGGGCAAGGGCGATAATCAGCAATATTGCCACAGTTGGTGACTCAAACAGCAATTATAGTCAGCAATATTGTCACAGTTTGTGACGCAAACAGAAATTATATTCAGCAATCTTGTCACAGTTGGTGACGCAAACAGCAATTATATTCAGCAATATTGTCACAGTTGGTGACGCAAACAGCAATTATATTCAGAAACATTGTCACAGTTTGTGACGCAAACAGCAATCATATTCAGCAATATTGTCACAGGTTGTGACGCAAACAGCAATCATATTCAGCAATATTGTCACAGTTGGTGACGCAAACAGTAATTATATTCAGCAACATTGTCACAGTTTGTGACGCAAACAGCAATCATATTTAGCAATATTGTCAGCAATATTGTCACAGTTGGTGACGCAAACATCAATCATATTCAGCAATATTGACAGGTGGAGCAACGGTGCGCAAACCGGCAGTTGGAGCGGAGGCATTTCCCGCGATTAAAAATCGTTGCATGGGTATTGTTGACCGCCGGCATTGGGACGGCGACCTGGCCCGAATCCGGACCAGGTGTTCGCTTGGGCACGGTCGCGCTGCTGGTAGGCTCGAAAAGAATGCTGTTGGCAATGTGCGCCGAGCAATGTCAACCATAACTCGGCGTCAATGCTCGCCCAGGATCGGGATGGCATACGCGCCTGTCGCAAGCGAAACTGTGTATCATAATCGCGCCAGCCATATCCAGAGTGTCTGGAGGCAGCACAACGGATAGAATCAGCATACTTAAGCAACTGGCGTGCATGGCTAGGTTGGCGCATTAAGTAAATTGAAGCAAAAACCAGAAAGGCAGATGTCCACTGCTCCACCGATGTTATCTGGGGAGCATGTTTATGCGGACGAATCTGCCAAGCCGGCGAATCATTAGACCCAATCATAAAAACCGTGTCACCCACAGAATTGTCAAAGCCCGGACCATATGCCGACTTCCAAAGAGCTCCAAACTCCACGAACTCCCCTTTCCAAATTTTCTCCTTCACACTTTGAGGGACCCCCGACCCCAAGTCGTCGCAAACACTAGTTAAATTTGCACTATCAGAAGACGGGGCCGTTGTAATGGATAAGGACGGGCAAATGGACTGAACACTAGTGGAAATAATTGGTTGAGGCGTTGATTCCTCATAATTAGTCATAATAGCCACCTCCGGGCCGACTGATGGTGGATGGTGCAGCAATTGGGCCTCCATCGCTGCTGACAGGGCCTGCCGTATCCAACGGGTATTCAATACCTGCTGCCGTCGGTGTAGCCCGTGGCTCGACTAAACTTGCATCGCCTCCACCGACGACAGCATCCTGCCGGGAGGACGAACGAGGCCGTCCCCGCGGCCGCTTGGCTCCATCCACTGGCCCAGAGGCAACCCGTCGCTTCGACTGGGTACGGGGCATATTAACGCCAAAAAATTCTTGGCGAACTTATCGGCAAGAAAAAATTAAATGATACTTCGCAAAAAGAAATAATAATTTTTTGCAAGACGAAATTTCTACATCTAAACAGCTCGGCTGCTCGAACTAAAGTGAGACTGGCTGAGTGCTCGAATTGAGGTTATAGTATCAAGCCAAGACTGAACTAGTTCATATCCATAAATCAATCCGACCACAAGGGGAGTGACCTGAATTGACCAAACTCTAGTTCCGCCAAAGCCTTCCAAATTGTCCAGCGGGGATAAATCATTTGAATCTTTAATTGCCTCAAACGTATTAAACATACCCGTGTCGCATCGGGCTATCGGCCAGTGGGAATGGCTAAACTGTATCAAATGTTTTTGACATTATGAAGCACGATATGTGGCAGAGAAACCCCCCCCCCCCCTCTTTTGTGTTGCCATTGTGTTCCCGGATTCTCAGGAATTCCTTTTAGGTTTCAAGGGGGGATGGGTTAGGTTACAATAGTGTTGAGTGCGTATAAACTATAGGGATAAGAGGGGGTACCCCCTGCCACATATCGTGCTGGGTATAGTTTTTGAATGAAATTTTATTATATTTTACATGTACTTACAAACTTGCACAAATATCACACTGTGGCACAATTTTTGGATTGTCAGCATGTTTTTGTTTTTGTTTTTAATTTTTAAGTTCAACGCTTAACAAAGGTCTTTAGTTGACCAAAACAATATGGAAGTAATACATACAGTGATAGCAACATTACGATAAGTAATTGATATCACAGAGAACCGCAAGAGAAAAAACAAACAAAACATGCAGAATATTTATGGTGAAATTAGCATATTCAAGGTGTTATCTGTGCGGTTTTACAAATGTCTGGTTTTCCTTGGATTTTTGTAAAAACAATAAATACATTTTCTTAATAATTATGAGAATAAACCAACTGAACATTTTTATAAAACCTGAAATCAATGGTCAATCTTAAAAATGCCCTGAATTTGTATTTACATGGTTGTCGCGGCTCCTGAAAAAATAAAACACATGTCGTGTGAGTAGACTTTTAAAGGAAACACAAATCTGAATAAATATTAAATGATAACTTTTGTTACCCTTCAATGGTTATGTTTTGAGGTTATATAATTCAGAAACAATAAATGCATCAGTCCATAAATTAGAGGTCCAATCGTTTATGTCCCTGTGACTTGGGACATACTCTTTTTTTTATTCAGGACACATTTGTGGATACTTTTATCACCAAGAGTGATTACATATAACAGCAAAGTACATGTACCTGCAAAACGAGTGAAAAGTCATGACTATCTCATGATTAAGGCCCAGTCCCACTGCACTTGCGCACGAATTACGCATGAATTGCGCATAAAATTTTCTTCGTGCGTGATTCGTCAGTGATGTGCGTAAATCCCACGTGTTTCACACGTGGAGCATCAGTTTTTGTAAGTGATTGTACGCGGAGACGGGTTTGTGCGCGATCGCCGGTTTTGAACGGTTCAAAAAAATTTCCACGCACAACGTGCGCGATTATACGCAGTTTATGCGCAGTTTGTACGTAGTTTGGACGTGGAAGGTGCGTGATATGTCCGTGTTCTGTCAGTGTTCCGTCAGTGCTTGTGCGTCAGGAACTGGCTCCTAGCACGCACATCACTGACGAATCACTTACAGAACACGCACATATCACTTACAAAACACGCACAATCCACGTATGTTCCACTTACAATCACTTACCAAAATTATTATTGTGCGTGGAATGTTCTTTGTCAGTGATTGTAAGTGATACATGCGCAGTTTATACGCGATTCATCGGTGATTCTGACCACGCACAACCCCAGAAAATGACCAATTTCTCCACGAACAATCACGCACAAACCAATTTTATGCGTGATTTATGCGTGATTTATGCGTGATTTATGCGTCATTGGCAATGGGACTGGGCCTTTATATTCACAGTTAAACTGAGGATGTGAATTTGGGACATTCGTACATGTATGGAAATCTTTTGTTGAAATCACGTCCTGCTAGGGATGCCCATTCCTAGTAAAATTTCAATGGAGGTCAATCAGTGCAATTTTTTTGAAAGGGCATGAAAGTGGCGTCATCAGGATACTGCATTCTTTCCTTGGTCAATTTCAATGACACTATAAACAGGGACACTAAAACTTGTTGACCTCTTATTTGTTGACTGACTCACCTGAAGCAAATATCTCATGCTCAATTCTAAACTATTTATGGGGCAAACACAAATGTCTTGAATTTTTTAAGAAGTGAAAAACGTAGCTTATCCAGATAAAGTAATCTTCAGTGTTACTGAGGTGGTATGAGTAATTGTAACACATCTAGAAATCTTGGTTAATATTTATACAAGGATTATAATTTGTTTGACTTATAGTCTTTATGATACAGTAGTGGCATAATGTACTCTTTTTTTAATATGCAGCATGCAAGAAAGCAGTGTTTTGTAATGCAGACAATTTAGGGTTTTCCCCCTGTTATGGGTGCACCCATAAACTTAAATTCGTATCTTAATTTTTTATGATTACCAACAACTGGGGCCAATTTCATAGAGCTACATTTTCTGAGCACAAAAAGTTTTGAACAGGTTACCAGCCAAAACTCAAAAACCAGTCACATCCAGTATACATCACATGGAAATTTGGTTTGTAACCTTGTTTTTGCCAAGGAAGAATATTAATGCTAAGCAATTTGTTGTGCTTAGCAGCTCCATGAAATTGGCCCCTGGATAGCCTCTTCTTTGGGGGAGAATAGACAGAAGAAAAAAATAATTCACATATGTAACCATTTAGATCCTGTACTAGTATATTGATATCAATGTTAGACTAATAACTGTTCATAACCCATTCAATGGAAACAAAATGAAGTTAAAAAGTAAAAGATTAAAAGGTATGTTAACTTTCCGAGTCAACCAACAAAACTGTCTCTTGCTTGGTACAATTCCAAAGCAAGAAACAAACTAACAAAAAGCAGGTTGAATTCGCGAAATACCAAGTGAGCAAAAACAAATAACAAATTTCACAAGTTTTACCCAGGAAAGAGTCAATATCTCAAAACCACATACAATAACCTTTGATTGCCCGACATTTTCATATGAAGCAAGAATGGGACAGATAAAACCCCTTCTTCGTGGAGGTGTTTATGCTTGCGGGAAACAAATGTGGTTTCTCAGGATTTTGTTTAGGGGGTTGGTGCGCGTTTAGGTAACAATAGTCTGTGGACGTTTGTAATTCCTATTTTCTGTACAAGTAACAAGCTAGAGGGCAGTATCTCCAAAACAGCAACACAAATCCCGAGTTGGCAATAACAGGAGTAACGTTATTTTACAATTGGGCAATTTTAGATAACAAACAACATTGATCTTTTTCATTGCAGCTCTTTAAACTAGTCTTCGATTTTGCCTTCTCAGCTTAAGGCCGTGTCAGAAACGAACTTCCAGAGCTACGGCTACGGCTACTGTCAGCATTTGCCCACGTAGTTGTAATGGGCAAACACCTATAGACAATAGCCACAGACAAGTGTTTTGGATGCGGCTTGAGTCTGATGGCTTGCTTATGTCAAAAGTTTTTAGAAGAAAAAAAACCTCTTAAAATCCTGGGTGTGTTGTTGGTTCGAACCCAACCAAGTTTAGACTTTTCCCTTCTTTACTGCGTTTCAAAGTTGACCCACGAATTACATGTACATGTAGCTATACTTAGAACGCCTTCCTCTAGTTTTATACATTTAGAATCTTCACATGCGTACCCATGGCCATAACATTTCACAGTCGTGTCGAAAAACTGATTTGAACAGCAAGTTCAGATATGTTTTATGTCAACAATCATCTTGCTGTCTTCTTCAAACTCACACTTGTAATGGGTATGTGATTTTGCATTCAAAGCGGACACGGTCCTCAGCATAATGCGATTCCAACAAAAGAAACCCCAAATCACATCCAAATGCTCCAAATTCACATCCTCGGTCCAAATTAACATCCTGGGTATAAGGATAGGGACCGCTTTTGAATGCAAAATCCCATCGTATGTTTTCCAAGTGTTGTTGATTAGGGTTTGAGTCAAATTAGATCTTCCGAGACCCAATGCCATGGCGTTGCTTACTTCAAACAAAGAATTGTTGTCAACTGAAGAACAGAGGTTTCCACTAAATGCCTTGAACATTGAACCTTGGATTAGCAATAAATTTGGTACGAAGAACGAATGCATGCATCCCACAACTAAGGATTCCGTCCATATTATTTTTTTTCAAGCACATTTCTCATAAACACATTTCATTATTCAATGATGGTACTAACCATGAAACTGGGCCCTGAAACTGGGTTTTACATATAATACATAATGTTTCCACTTCATAAAATCTTGGTTATTGTTATTTTGGACATTTGCAATATATCATTTTTTGTTGTGTCAATAACCAGAATTAGTTTTTCGCCATTTCAAGGAAAATTTCAAAGATTTCCCGAACCACCTTTGTTCAGAGCGAAGGTAATTTGACCACAGTAACACAAATTAGCATACACTCAAAGTTAGCCAAACAAAAATTACAAAAGTCATATCACCTTGATTACAATCACAAGTTTTACATAATTAGAACAAAATTCTGTCCCAGTGGATTTCAAGACCAGCTTTTATATAAACTTCTATCTTTAAACAAATTGTGAATATCAATATAATTTTTTTTTATATCTTTGTATTTGTCAAATCCGTTATTCCAGAACCCCAACAAATAATAACCAACTTATTTAAGTCCAGCTTGGTTGTGATAAGATCATTGTTAAACCAGCCACGAATCCATCATGGGTTATTTATTGTTTAAACTCTTATTAACGTTTTATTTAACAATATTTCTCCAGATTTTTTATTTATTTTGTGTTAATTATTTCTTTATTTTACCACCAGGGCATTATGTTAAATCATATATGGTTGAAATCAACAAACGTAATAAAACAGTGTTAAGCATACAATATTTCAAAGCAGCAATTTTGTTTAGGCTACATTTACACACAACAAAAAGGAACTGCGCATTACATACCAAACTGATTTACTGCAGCCAAAATTAGATCTTTGTTTTCCCCTGTTTAATAAGTTGAAGAAAGAAATGAGTTTTCCAGTATTGTTTTTTTTGGAAATTCTGATATTAGAAACGTTTCTGCACAAGAATTGTGTTCAACTCAATCATGTTCATACTTGTTCTGTAGTTCAAATTGTTCTTTAGAAATCACCAACAGAGTAAGTTTGTTTTGAAAACTCAAAAGTTTAAAATTCAGAACTTAGTCGTTTAAACCTGGACATGAAATAAGATGGAAAAAGTGATTACACGATAACATTTTGTAGCATTGCACAGCATGGGAATTCCTACAAATGATGTAATCTTACCTGCGACAAATGGCAATTATGCAAAATAAAATCTAAACTAAAACAAAAAATCAACTACAAGATTTTTAAACACTAGGTTTTGGAAAAAAATGTAATGTACCACCAGGGTAATCAAAATCAAGCGGTGCTAAGCAACTTTATAGCACGTTATAACTTTTTCTTCTTGAAAATAAGCACTAAAACAACATATTCTAACAACCATTTTCTTTTTAAACTCTGGCTCACAAGCTTAGCTAACACAAAAACATTTTGTCCATATCGCAATTTCCAAATAAACTGTTTTTAAATTAAAACCCAAGGTGTTCCACAACCGCCAGGGTATGTGTGTTTGTTAAATGTTTACTCCTCTCAATGAATTTTCCCCCATACCTTCATCTATAGTGTACGAAAGCCCAATAGCGTCAAGCAAAATAGATGTACTCGATTCACATCCGTTATTAAACGAATTCCCAATCCGATGTTATTGATGCATGACATGTACATTGCCAGTTTAAAGTGCAGAATGAGGAAATGTAAAGAACCTATCCGCTTATATTTCAATTTAATGAGATAATATATTTAACGAACTGTGAATTTGTAACAACAGATAGTGAATCTGTAATATTGGATTGATAATTTGAATAACAGACTGATAATCCGTCATAACGGACTGATAATCCGTCATAACGGACTGATAATCCGTCATAACGGACTGATAATCCGTCATAACGGACTGATAATCCGTCATAACGGACTGATAATCCGTCATAACGGACTGATAATCCGTTATTATGGATTCACAATCCGTTATTATGGATTCACAATCCGTAATAACAGATTGATAATCCGTAATAACAGATTGATAATCCGTTATTATGGATTCACAATCCGTAATAACGGATTGATAATCCGTAATAACGGATTGATAATCCGTAATAACGGATTGATAATCCATAATAACGGAGTGTGAATCTGTAATAACGGAGTGTGAATCTGTAATAACGGAGTGTGAATCTGTAATAACGAGTTCAATTATTTATTTTGCTTGGCGCTAATGGGGCTTTCGTAATAGTGAGTAAACTAAAACACTAAACACTGATTGATGTGCCTGTTTCACTACAAACTATTACATTTGTATGTCAAAAACCAACTGTGAATTACCATCACATAACTTTCGAACTTAGAAATATTTCAGCTGAGGTAACAATTACACTATACTCATATTGACCATTGTTAATCGTGTGGTAAGGTTTCACTTTTCTATTTGGCCTGTACAGTTCAATTTCAAAAATTACACCTCGCCTTCAGTAAACCCAACGTAGGCGAGTTTAATTTTTTTTTTTTTAAACCATCACCGTCTAAATGAAATTTTTGTTACAGTATATAATGTAAGACAAACTTTACTTCTTGTAGAAGAAGTACATTAATGCCGACATTAAGAACAATTTTAAAAACGAAGATGAAAAAAAATCCCATCCCTTTTGAGTGAAACTTTAAGATACTGCATATTATTAAATATTTAGTGTATGAAGCAGTTTTTAGCAAATATTTTACTATTTTGCCTGTTCCTTGACAAAATTCCACACTTCCTGCTATTAAACCTTAGCTTTTGGAAGATTTGCAAACAGATTTTATTTAAAAAATATGTATATATATATATATATAATATATATAAATCCACTAAGTAAGCATGTGTGAAGCACGAATCCTCAAAATTAGATTTTTCAATCCCTAACCCCCCCCCCCCCCCCCCGGGTATGTGGAAAATCGTTATAAAATTGTAGGATTGAGACTGGGGTAAAAAGTGCAGTTTTTAGGGTTTGGCCATTTTTTCCATCAAGGAGGCTTGGTGGTGTTATTGGAACAACATAAAACCAGGCCTTGCCCAAATTGATTCATTTTCACCCGATAGACATTTATAATTTTTTGGTAAAAGAAATTACCTTTCCGACATTGGCCACGAACACACGTTTCCTAGGGTCAAAATCTACTCACTTTAAAACATAAACCAAATCAAACTCATTAACATTAGAAATGGGCATGATGTGATTTTGACTTTAAAATGTGCACGGTCCTAATAGCAGTATGTAATTTCAACAAAAGATTTCCAAAATCACATCTAAATGCTCCAAATTCACATCTTCAGTTAAAATTTGGGTTTGGTGAATATTAATCCAGTGGATGTGAATTTGAATCTTAATGATTTACCCCAGGATGTGAATTTGAATCTTAATGATTTACCCCAGGATGTGAATTTGGACTGAGCATGTTAATTTGGATAATTTGGATGCAATTTTGGAAATCTTTTGTTGAAATCACATCCTGCTATAAAGGACCGCTTTGAACGCAAAATCACATCATGCCCATTCATAGTGCAATTCGATGCCAAAATGCTCACGTGTCAATTGTACATGTACTTCTATCATAGTTTATATACACATATATATACTAATGTCTTGGTTTTTCATACACTGATCACATGAGTTCAAAAAATGAACAGAGACCTACAATTGTTTGTCTTTTTTTTTTTTAAGCAAATATACAGCATATTGTAATTTACATACATGTATCACAATTAGGAAAACAAAAATAAGGACCTTCATCAGTTTTAGACTTTTTCTGTCTGTAAGAGGGAGAGAAAATAACGGCAATCATTTTGATTTTAAATTGCTAGAATTATTAAATGTTTTCAGTCTTCTTTTTTTTTGGGGGGGAGGGGGGAGGTAAATTGACAAAAGAAAAACAAAAATAAATACTAAGTATGAAACACCAATTTGAGAATGATGTTTCGCTCAATATCAAATAGTTAAAATTCCGTACAGAAACGTTAAGACCTTCTTATTAACAAATTTCCCCCTCTATATTTTGTCAAACAATTTCTGTATTGAAAAAAGAAAAAAAAAAAAAAAAAAAAAAATACAATATGGACATTTTCCATTTCAGAACGCAAATGAAGACTATCAAATAATTTCTCTTCCGAAAGAAAATAAAAATTTTACGTGGGTTTCCAGGCAAAGGCCAACCAAAAAAATAATGTAAAAAAATAAATAAAAAAATAGTTTGATACCAGCGAAACTGTGCCTGGATTTGTATATTCTTTTTACTATACTGTCCTCAAGGTACCAGACTGAAGACGGCTTGGTAAAACTCACCAGGAGTTTTGTATTGCTTTCACTACTCATGCAGAGGTTGGCTGAGTTGTGAAATACCGGTACATTATTTATCAATATGAGAAGATACTCCGTTTTGTTTAATAATTTTATGTCCAATTGCTTGGATTTGCAAAACAGACAATAACACCAAGCAAACTTTTATGCTGGATTTAAAATATTAAAAAACAAAACTGCTGGGAACCAGTCACAGCAGTATACGATCAAAAGCATTTACTTGGTAACGTTTAAACCTATTTTTTTTAAGCAACTTTTTTGCTTAAACTTAAACCAACCCAATCTGGGCCAAATTTCATAATGCTGCTTAACGGTAACCATTTTTAAGCACTATTTTATGGTGTTAACGTGCCTTACCAGTTCGCGCCGAAGGACAGATATACACGCAAAGTTTTTCCCCAGATTCAAACCGGATGACGCATAAACCCCTCACAAGCAAGGCCGGAAATGTCTGTCAGCAGCAAGCAAGGCTAGAAATGCGTGGGTGTGATTCCCGGTACCATCGGCCTGAACCCGGCTCGGATCGAGTTTCGTTAATAATAATCTCGCGCCTCGGGAGATTTATATTGTTATTTCACTGATTTTACAATGTACATCCGTGGTTAGGTATGCTCTATCTGTGCTTACTGTTAACAGTCTCTATGAAATGACGGAGGCTGTGTTAAGCAGCACTTTAAAATCGGGCCAGGGATACATGTCAAATTCTAACTCCAATGAGCATACAATTCCCATCAAATCATTCAAGTGAAAAGGACAAAAACTGGAATGAAAATCCAAAAAGTGAAACAACAATATGTATATTTTTTTTTTTCTATTTGTGGCAAGTTGAAATAAAAACTTAGGAATACAAGGATTGAAAGAGAAGAGTACATGTACATATATCATGCATGATGACAAAGACCAATTGTTATATATTCGTACCAATATACACAATTTTGGCTGGTTAAAATGGCAGACAAGTACAAGCCCTGTTCACTAATTCTTCAGAAGTGTTGTGGTGCGAGACACATCTGCAGGGCTGTAGGAATACGGTTGTAGGATTGTAGTCCGATAGAAATCTGTTGGATGCTGCCAGAACTCAAACGCTGCATGGTTGTTCAAGGGTTGGGAAGTAGGGGCAGGGGGGAGGGGGGCTCTTGGCTTGGGCTCTGATCCCTTTATTCGATGTTTTCCCCTCCGGAGAACGAGACCCTGAGATTCGTTTAGAATCCTTCTTTTTGACTTAGTCGAGACGTCGTCAATTTCTGTTGCTTTTGTTGGGATGTTCTCCACCATCTAATGAGATTGAAGTGAGAAGTTTTTTAAGAATTACCAAAAGGTGGTTAATTTGGTGAGTAATGGGTTTACATTGAAATTCTACAGTAAATATGATGCTTTTTGCTTGTCTTCACCCTCAAATCCTTATATTCAGTCGAGTGCCGAAGCTCGGTTAATTGTACTTTGGGAGTGGCACTCCAGGTCAACATTAGCTGCCATCAGCAATGAGCCAGTAACATTGGGGGACCGCAGGAGGGATTACAGGCGGTCGCCATTTGAATCGCCGATTGTTTGTACCGTGGCATCGCTTCGCAAATAGCTTCTGTTGTTAAGATCAGTACAGGCCCTATGAGTAGGGCTTCTATAGTTTTCTTAATCTGGGTCCACCTGCTTTGGAGGGGAGTCCCATTCTCTTGCTCATAGCGGACAGGGGGGATTGTCCCAGACCATCTGGGAACCGAGCAAATTAGGATCGCTGGCCTAGCCCTTTCTCAATCCTGGTGATTTTGGAAGATTTCAGAAGATTTTAAAGGGTTGAGTATGAATGTCAATAAAAAATGCTGGTTGATTTTAGAGGATGCAATGGAACGAGCTCGTAGGTCGTTCTTTATGATCAGCCAAGCCAATGCAACCCTGTATTATAGTCGATATTATCCGCACTGCTTCTAAATGTCATTGTGCCGACTCAACCCATAGCGGTGTTTGGCAGAGGAATTTGGGGGATTAAGGCAGTGGTGCACCCCTCCACTAAACAAAATTTTGGAAGATTTTTTAAAGGAGGCAATTTGAGGTTTTTGCAGGTTTGAGAATAGTTCCTAACCAAAAGTGTGTTTTTTTAACATTGTGAAAAGTAGAGGATTTTGCAGGATTGCGGATGTATCATAGCCAAAAAGGCCTGAGGTGTTAGGTTTATAAACATTTTGGAGGTTTATCATCCTTACACGCAGCTGGGGTGCTGAGTTGCGAAGAATGCGGCTACAAATTGCTAGTAATTCTACCGTTATGTATGTTTTCTCAAAGAGCAAATCTGCTATGGCCAGAATACCAGATACCGGTATCTTTCTCATGACATACTTTGACTGCGTGCCAAATTCCATGCTTGTTTCATCAAAGGCAACATTTTCCAAAATATTTCCCTTATTTGCACTGCTAACACATTTGCCACACTTGAGCCCGTAGGAGGCAAATTTGGCTATCCCACGTTTGTGGGATAGTCCACTTCGAGGGGCTTACATAATCCTTCATAAAATTAATGTTTAACGTAAATTGAGTGGCGGACAAGTACCGGACAGCGCGTGCTCAGTCATGCTTAGACACAGGTTCTCCAAACGATTGGTCATCTCAGGATCCCCCATGGGCTGGTTGCTGGGGTCCTGTAAGAGCTGAGCCTGGTACGTGTATGACTGGGCGGGCTGGGAGGTTCTCCTGATGGGAGCCGACTTGGTGCGCTGGACACCGATGTGCGGGTTACCGGGAAGCTGAAGAAACGACAAAGGATAGGTTGCCGTCAGAATCAGGAATCTGACTGAAAATTACAATCTGATAACCATATCGGGTCGGATGACGTGTATACATGCAAAGTGTTTGTGGTTTTCGGAACGTATGATGGATAAACATGCAACGAACGAAGCCAAAATATCTGTCAGCTACCCTCTCACAGCGAGCGAGGCTGGCAATATCAGGGTTTTCTACCCCCAGGATCCAGAGGACAACGAGGTTCAAGAAAAACAATCATGTGCCTGGACCTGGTCAATTTCAAAATATTCCCGGTGCGAACCAGTTAATAAAGGGACCATAAAACACTGTTTCTCTATATCAAAACAATTTGACATCACGTTTTAATAGTTTATTAACTTTATTGACAAGAATTTTTCCACGCTTTTCTTGGCAACTGAGGGCGCTGTTGCTGTGATGTCATTTTTAGAGAGACACAGTGCCGATTAGAAGTTTTCTGTTAAAAACTGAACTCGTTAAAAACATTTGTGCAAAAGGTTAATTTGCCCATTGGTTTACTTCCATGTACTGTCACAACAACAAATTACCAACAAATATAATATTTCCAACAGTAGAATATCCTCATCATTCTGCCATCTTTTGGTGCTCAAATACGGTAGCTGTAACACTGAGGTTTCTGCCTAAAAATGGAACCATACTTTGGCTCATGAATACAAGTAGGATCCATTTTTTTTTTAAAGCAGGGCAAAAGTAGGACTTTGGACAACAAAATCAGAATAAAAGGAGAACTTTTGTGGGCTTCCAGGATTATTTTTCAGTGATACTCATCACCCCCATGTTCACAGCATCATAAAGCCTTATTTGGCATGTTCTGCACTCACAGCTCTTTGAAGTACAGTTGCAGTACTCCTACATTCAAAGCCTTTTCTTGTGTTATTTACACAGGCCAGTGTGTAAGATTTCATTTTTTTGAATTTGTGAGACAAAAAAGTAGAAAAAGTAGAAATACTTTAAAGCCTGGGGAAAATTTCATAGAGCTGCTTTAGGCACATTTACTTTAGGTACCGGTAGAATACACCATTGGTAATTTCTTGAATTATCAGGAACGAGTTGATTTTGAAGGTTGAATTTTATAGCGAATATCGTATAACTGACCTGTCCGAAGTTTTACAATCATGGATGCCGAGAAAAACTACATTGAATGAAAACGACAAGAAAAACGTCTGCATACCTCATCGTGTCTAATGGGTTATTTTTCTCGGGAACACTAACAAAATTTGATTGGTTTTCTTTCAACCAGATGTTTGAAATTATGATATTGAAGTAAACTATCCAAAACATAAAATGTTCTGGGACTCAATTAGTGTCCCTTTAAGCAGCACTATAAAATTGGTCCCTGGTATTTATAAATTGCATGCATCCACCAGGAGTCCTTGGAAAGGTCTCACTTAATATGAGAACTATTCTCAATTTGACAGGGTACATGTACATATTTGGCTTATATCAGTACCTGTCTGGGTTTCATGTACATATTAGACGTCTGAGTCGGCCGGAACAGCGCTGGGCTGCCTCCGCTAGTCAACAGCGAGTTGATCCGCTGGGGTTGAGGTTGGGCTGGACCCTGAGGTTGAGGTGAGACAAATGGCTGACGAGTGAGTCTCCGGTTTCCAACCGGTCCCTGGGCTGCTGCAAACAGGCCGTAGTCAGCAGGGAAATTGGTGCTATAATGGCCCCACCTGCAAAAACAAACAAACGACAACACAAAGAAATATAGTACAGTGGAACGCTGTTTTAGCAAACATCACAGGTTCCACAGATTTTGTTTGGTATATTGATTGTTTGGTATACATGTAGCTATTTTCAGCCGCCGGACCATCAGATGCCCATTTTTCAAGATGACGTGTGTCCTTTTAAATAGCGACCCTCTTGCGAGGCCATACTTACAGTGTGTTTTCACACATACATGTACATGTAGTGGTGCCCTTTTTTACCATTGTTAGTGTAGAACTACTTTTAGTAAAGTCGCAAAACCACTGTCCATTTATCTTTTCAATTACATGTATGTTGGCAGTACATCCTGGAGATTACTTAATCCTAACCCTGGCATGTTACAATGTATGTTTTCACGACACTAGTGCTCCATTCTCAACTATTGTACATGTACAGTTGCAGTACTCCTGCACCAAAGCTCTCCATTGTGTACATTGTACTTCACGGTATATTACTGTTTGAAACACTTATGAAAAATATTTTGTGAGATTTCATTTGGGATGGGGGGCAGAAGAACAAAGTCAGCAAAAATACCCTGCTAACCTGTATAATGTGCTTATTGTAAGCACAGAATTTTCTGTACATGTACATAGAGTACATGTACATGTATTCTAGCTATAACAGTAACCAGAGCCAAGAGATTGAGCCCTGCTACCCGGTAGGCTTGCCTACCTTGCCCCAATTTTATAAAGCTACCAAGCACACAAATTTGCTTTGCACACAAATTTGCTTTGCACAAAAATGTCTCGCTCAGTAGACCCCAGCTGAATATACCAGTCACAAACAATATACATCACCTGAAAATTTTGTTTGTTACCCTTTTGTTTGCCGAGGAAGAATTGTCATGCTAAGCAATTGTTGGTGATTAGCTTTAATACATGTAGCAGCTTATGGCCTATTTCATGGAGCTGCTTTGCACAAAAATGTGCTTAGCATGAACATTCTTTGCATGAAAAAAACCACCAGGTTGATGTTAGTTTGTGACTGGTATTCAGCTGGTTTCTGCTTAGCATAAAAAACATTAGGTTTTGGCTGGTAACCTGTTTTTACTGAGCAAGACTTTTGTTTGTGCTAAGCAAATTTGTGCTTAATACAGGTACATGTTTTATGACAGAGCTGGAAGCACAAAAAATATGCTTAGCACAAAAAAGTCTAGCTCTAGGGTAAAATCAGGTTTTCAGCCGAAAGTATTTTTCATGCTAACCAAAATCCAGCTGAATATTAGTCACAAACAATATATTTTGTTTACAACCCTGTTTTTGCCAAGATTTTGTTTTCCTAATAAGCAAATTTGTGGGGCTTAGCAGCTCCATGAAATTTGCTTCCGTCTTGCTTCAGTCTACATGTACCTGGAACTCACATGACAGTGACAGTAGCCTCCCTACGCAGGCTTGTGCCAAGTAAATGAGGAAATGACAAATGCACAGGGCTTATTTAAGTTGGCCGCGGCTACATGTACCAGCGCCGCGTTATTAATGTTGTGAATCAGAGTCATGGGATGGCGTGTGGCAAGAACTCCTCTGTCTTATGAAATTTCCTGGGCCAACTCATAACGAAACCACCTTACACAAGGGGCCACGATGCCGAAAAAGAGATGATTAGCAAAGCTGGTTGAGAAAAATGTTTCTGAATTGTAAAACAAAAACAATGTCAATAATAGAAAAAAACTTAATTGTTTATTAATTTGCCATAATTAACTTCTTTAATGTTTAATTTTTTATGTTCACAGGTTTAGAGCGTAATATCACATCACTAACTTTCTGACCTTTTAGCAACCATGAGTCTGTGCTTGACAGAAACAGCAATGAACGTTCTTTCTCAATTTTTATTTTTGTTAACTTACGCTTTCCCTTTTAGTTATTTCAAGAAGTATGGATGAGAAACTGTAGATTCGTGCTGAGAATAGACCAGACGAAGGCAAGTCCATTCTTGCCAGAAGGCCAGACAGAATAGTTTTAGAGGCCAGAATGAATAATTTCACATTGCCAAAAGAATTAAATTTAGAGGCCAGAAGGAATAACTTCCCAGGCCAGAAGGAATCATTTCACAGGCCAAAAGGAATAATGTCAGAAAGAATAATTTCATAATGCCAGAAGGTACAATGATTTGGCTGGTTACTTTTTGGATAGCTGCAAATGGTACATACACATTACAATGTACCTTCAATAATCAATGATAATCATTGATGTATTATCTTTGACAATAGGGTCCTTGGGATTTCAATGCGAGAGTAAACAAATGTTTGTGAGGGTAAACCAACTTCTGCAGCAGCTACTCACGTTCGGGGTTGTTTGGTCTCCTGTAGGGACAGCTTGCGCGGGTAGGAATTCCGGGAGAGCTTCTGGCAACTCTGACGCCACGATACAAAGCGCTTCTTCTGGGCAGCCGTAAAGGCCTCGTGGTTGAGACACTTGTCTAGGAGCGCGAGGTACAGGCTGACGTTGTCTTCGTCCGGTCTCTTAGCAACCAACACCTGAGTGCACACTAAAGTTAAACAAACAAACAAACATTACTTTGTGAATGAAGGAAATATGTGACTCGCTCCAAGAAAAGGTAATACATGTATAGCGCACAAAAATAAATAAAATAAAAATAGGAGTTATGTTCATGGTCGGAAAGTCCATAATATAAGCTTTTATTTGGTATATAATGTACCGTAGCCCTTCCATAAATCTTTCTGTTATTATTAAATTGTTCCTGAATTTCTAAAACAATTATTACTTGTTTGAAAGTAAATAAAGGTTGTAGGCAACCAGGAAAATGATACATATCTTGTAATTGTTCTGAATAATTGAATTTGATTACAAAACGATCGCCAGACGGCGATTGCGAAAAAAAACAAGAACAAAATGTGTTGCTTTTCTACCGGAGTTTGGCTTTATTATTTGGGGTTTTATTATGAAATACTTTGCATGACTGTTGGTGAATCATGACAGTCTAAAGCATCCTGTAAAATTATGGCACCTACATTGTTGTAAAGTGTGTCGTTACTTTCCAGAAAAGTGGTATTCTAATATCAATTTGCAATGCTGGTTGGCTGACCGACAATGGAAAAAGTTGCTTCTTTAAAATACTACCCCAATTTACCATATTTACATGTACATTGTACTGTAGTTACATGTAGTCTGCATTTTGTTAGCAATCGATATTAATGATTACAAGCTAGCGGGACTTGTTTCCTGACCGTACAACTCCTTGATGTTTATACGCTATTATTGCTCATTGTTTCATCTTAAGTTGGGGTCAGGAAACCAGACTACAACCACATTCATAATTGTTTTCGTTGGTTTTTCCAGCATCTACGAATACAAACCTTAAAACAAGTCAGTGTAAACAATATTTGCTATACAATACTAACTCCCCAAATCCATTCATTTATGAAAATTACAGCAAAAGCAAATGATGCATACAATTCCTTTTCAAGGTTTTCCCAAGGGTAAATATTTCCCCGTAACCCACCCCTCCACAGCCGACTCACTTTTGCCCATGAATCGGGTTAGTTGTCCGGGGAAGTCCCCCTCTCTGGTCTCCTTCTCGCTGTCCTCAGTCGGCTGCATAGACGTCGCGTCCTCACAGGCGGGGGATTCCTGAGGGTCGTATACCTTGATCGGGGTGCTCAGCATGCTCTTGACCTCGTTCAAGGCATTGCGGAGATTGCCGGGGCTGTTATCGTTAAAGATGTCCTGGGAGATGACAGAAAATTAGGGTATAATGTCTGAGCTCCAAATAGACTGTTGTTGCTATAAAATTGACAAATTGCTAATATCAAAACTAACCCTACATGTATACGCCCTTTAGGAACCATCCTTTTAATCGTTGTCACTAAAGATACAGAGCTGGTCTTGGTCTCTGAAGTCTTAGTCTCAGTCTTAAAAGAGCTAGTCATGGTCTTAGTCTCGGGAGCGTTGGTCTAGTGTCTCGGTCATGAAGTTCTCGACTACAACACTGCTAGGCTCTTTTGGCTAGGATCCATTCTCAATTCTGCAAAATTCTCCAATAAGCCATTTGCGAGTTATACTTGAATAACATCTGGTGCACTGACTTAGATTTCATCTAGCTCACAATCATGCCGGAAAAAAAATGATGAGTGAGGTGTCACATGACATGCCCTCCCAATGACGGTGTAGTTTGTAGGATTTATTGACCACTCTAGAGCTGTAAAGTGTGAAAAATGAATGGGAACTCTCTGATACCGGTAAGTCAAATGGGCAGGCTATAACAAAACCACTAGTAAGTGAATGCAGAACCTGAGACCGTGGAGCAAATTGGAGGATGTTTCCAGTTGTTTTCTCAAGACGAGTCATAAACAATGGAAGACTTAATTTTTTTCGCCAGACTGTTTCAATTCAAATGAGTACATGTATGACTTAGGCAATAAAGAGTTCACTTTAAAATTACACTCGACAATAAATAAAAAATAAAAATAAAAAAGGGAATTGAAAAAAAAGAAAACAAAACTGGAAAGAGAATGGCAGAAAAAAGAAAAAAAAGAATTGAAAGTCTGTGACTGGTTCCCCGCCCATATCCTGTACTCCACCCTACAGACAGGAAAGGATTAATAATCACTGGTACAATCATGTGCATGTTGCTCAAGACTAGGAGGAAACCGGTGAAAGCAGCACGGCACGTGCTGTTAAAGTACATCATTAGTAATTGCTTGAATTATCAGGAATGGGTGGATTTGGAGAAATTTATTTTAAACTGACTTGTCCCAAAATTTTACGGATGTCTAAAAAAAAATTTAAAAATGTAAACGGCGTGCGTTTTCAAACATTTGTTGTTTTTAAAAAAACGGCGATCCCCTTTTTTTCGAATTTTGTACATTAAGAAGGGTGTTATAAAATTATAAAATTCAATTTTTCGGAACAATTAGAGGATATTTAGCGCAATAATTTTGCTGGATGCCTAGAATCATTATTTATTTTCAAATAAGTAAGATATTTCTTAATAATTAAGATATTTCTTAATAATTCAATAGTAAACATTTTGGATATTTTCAAACGGTGTATCCTACCTTTAAACTGGCTCCATTTTCCTAATAGACTTGGCTTCCGACACATTAGTGCAAGGGGGGGGAGAAGGGGGAGGGGAAAGGGGGGAAAAGGGGAAGGGAAAAGGGGGGGGAAGGGGAAAGGGGGGAGAAGGGGGAGGGGAAAGGGGGGAGAAGGGGGAGGGGAAAGGGGGGAGAAGGGGGAGGGGAAAGGGGGGAGGAGGGGGAGGGGAAAGGGGGTGAGAAACTGAAAAAAAGAGAATACCACTACAAGGGAATACCACGAACTGTCTACATGTACTACTTTTTAAGTAAAATAATAAACATACATTGTGCTGGTCAGTTTTTAAAAGTTCGCGTCGGATGTCGTGAATACTGGTCGGTTTTAACCAGTTAGCGTCGGATGTCGTGTATACACGGACATTTTTTCGGAATTCAAAATGGATGACAGATAAACACGTCGCGAGCAAAGCCGGAAATATCTGTCAGGAAGACAGGGACACAAAATGATCACACGGCAAACATAATTGGCAAACATAACACGGCAAAATAATTGGCATGCGCGTGTGACGTTGCGTGCATAATTACTTGACTTAACTTGACCAATGAGTCAGCGATTATACATGCTACGTCACGCGATTATTCACGCAACGACACACGCGCATTCAAATGTGACACAATTCTGTTAGGAATTTTTCTTTCTGAATTAATGTGTCGACAATTTTTTAAAAGGCAGTTTCGGCTAATAAAATTGATGAATTGGAACCAAGTACCCCTAATCAGTGGTCGGGTTACGGGTACCTACCGTACATGTACCGGTACATGCAGGTATGGTACATTGTTACCATTATCAATAGCTGGGCTGCATGTTTATTGTGGCTATTAAAGTTAACACTTTTGAGAGGCTCACCTTTTCCAGATGGTGTAAGGTCAGCTGTCTTTCTTTTAGCTTTTGGATGCTCAGAACAATCTTGTGTCTCGCCCCTTTGGTCACACTCTAGATAAACAAATTACAATATTAATTAATTAATTAAATAATTAAATAATAAATATATATGGAAATACAAATATTTTTTACATAATGAAATTTTAATCAAACAAAAAGCCTGTTCTCTGAAGAAAATCGTGTTCAGATCGAAATATTTGGCCCTTTTAATAACTTATTTGATTTGTATATTTCAGGTCATTCCAGCCAGTAACCAGTTTGCAGCAGTTTTAATCTTGTTCAATATTAAGCAAGGTCGGTGCATGTGGACAACAAGATCGGACGATTGAGGGGGGGGGGGGGGGGGGGGGGGGGGGGGGAGAGGGATGGGAGTCAAAAGCTCTCCACAGGGTAATTTCTATAGATAAATAGGTCTCACGGGAGGTCGGCTTCGAGTTGTTAATGTTTTTACATACAAAAAACACATCTTTATCATATCCCAAAATTGTATACATGTAGCTCAATTAAAACTCTAAAGTGTGGTTTTTTTGTGGCTAAATTGCACTGAGTGATAGTATAGTTGGCACAGTTCACAGACTTTGAACTCAGTTTTCTTAAAACAGGGGAGCATGACTTCAGCAATTTCAAAAAAGTATAGCGGCGGTTAGGAATAAGCTACAGCAACACACAATATATGTACCGGTACATCATTTGAAAGCTTAGGACTTCCCCTTTCTAAAATGTAATAATGTAAATTTTGTGATTTTCCGACTTTCCACCTATTTCGTGGTGCCAGGTCACATTTGAGAATGTCCCATTTGAGGTCACATTTAAGGATTCAGTTTAATATTTTTTTTTGTCATTGTTAGTGAACTGTGTTACTTTTGTTACAATCTCAAAATGAACACAGAAATCGGCAAGGCAAAACTCAAACCTGCAACCTCCGGAGGTCGCAGGTTCGAGTCCCGCCTTTCCAATTTCTGTGTTTCTTTTCTTTGTTCACCAAGTCAGTTACCCTTGTGGTTTATTTGTGTATTTCTTTTGTTACTGTAGATGTTCATTGTGAAATAACACCTGAAAATACTTTGCTGTACGAATGTTGTTTTTTAAATGTTACTTCAGAACATGACGATCTTAAAAATTTGCTGGTACCCAATTTTTTGTTTGCACACATACAAGTACATGCACAAAGTCAAAAAAAAATATACATGTACATGTACGTGTCTAAATTATTTTGGGTCAAATCTGTAGGTGCACACTCGCAGTTAGAATACCGAACTGGCTTATTCTGGCAAGCTTACCATGGTTTCTAACTTGCACTCGTTAAGTAGCATCATCTCCTCGTACGTCATCTGTTGGAACAATCCTGAATACTTGTGTAACCTCAGGCTCTTCAACCAGCACGGCACATCTGAGGGAAGGAAGAGGAATTTGCAATTCCATCGGTAGATAAATAAATAAACAGAAATTTTGTGTATGGACTATACATGTACATGTACATGTACACGTGTACGGTACGTCGCAGAGTTGTAGTCTAGTACTTTCTGAGTACCAGCTTAAAAGTAGTATACACCAATGGCAATTGTTTGAATTATTATGAATGGGTTGATTTTTTTTGGGGGGGGGGGGGGGGGGGGGGTGGATATTAAAGTAAATATCGTTTAACGGGCCTGTTCGAAGTTTTACAACCAAATTGGTCTACTGGTACAGTGCCGCTATAATGAACACCACGGTATCCACATATTTTGTTTGGTACATTGTATATCGATCGTTCAGTACAGCAATTTTGAAGCTTTGTAATGAGACTGATCATGAGACAAGCCCTACATGTACGTTTACCAATTCCTGATGACATTTACAAATGTGTTCGGAAGTGTTGGAATGTCTATGTGCAGAGACATACCAGTACACATAGTGCGGAATAAGGTATTGAAGTCCGTACAAATCTGTCAAATATTACGGGCGTGTACCGGTCGCTCAATAATGTGTAGACCCTTGATCCCATGAGCTACTGTAAGCAATCCACACAAAAACCACT
>JBAIAA010001034.1:242500-247500 GCA_037893245.1 Crossaster papposus | reverse complement strand
AAAACATTATTAGGTTACAAATAAATAACAATTTTGTTATTAACAATGCGGACAGTGTTTCCATGTACACACCAAACAGTGCAAAACTTGTTGCGCTTCATTCTGATGAAATCGGCTCTGATCCTAGATTTAATAAATATTCTGCTTCTGCGCAGAACCAGCATAGTATCTGCATGCGAGTGATCAAAAAGTGCCTCGCATCGCGAGTTCCAAATATGACATTTAACTACAGATATAACATACCAAATAAAAAGACATTCCCTGCGACGCGGGTCCATCTCGACGCCGTAAAGGATACAATCAAGTGTCAGGTTAAAATGCATCCCTAAAATTCTACGTGACAAGTGTTGAGTCCAGTCCCACAATAGGTCAACAAAGGGGCAACCCCCAAAAAGGTGCTGAATGGACTCCACATAATTACAATTATTTCTGGGACACGAGGAATTACCGATGCCCCAAACGGCAACACGTTGGGCTGTCTTGACTGCGCCCCATGTAATCCTCCAATTCAAGTCTCGGAGCTTGTGATCCAACAATGGATTAAAAATGACGGTAAAGTCAGTAGTACTGGGAGGCATAAGCCTCGAAGGAGGTGGCAATGGATCATTCTCAAGGAAATGATTATACAGTTGACGAACTGAAACAGACTTCCAGTTTAAGTCGGGAACAATACTTCGGACAGTCCGGAAGAGCCTACATAAATGCAGGTAGGAATTCGTTAGCAGCGAGGAGTGGGGACGGGCATTTGACGAGGCAATTGGTGATAAAATATCACGCAAGGAAAATGCCGCCCAGTAAAATGCAAAATACCTCCAGGGTGGACCCTCCTCTCCACACAACTTAGAAATACACTGAACGTAAAAAGCATCAGACTTTAATGTGATATTACATATACCCAGACCGCCTTCACAAAGGGGCTGGAAAAGAAACACTCTTTTGACTAGTTCGGTCTTACCAGACCACAGAAAGCTAAAAATAGCGCGATTAATTTCCTTCGCGACAACTGCCGGAAGAGGAAAAACAGGCGCTACGTAAAACAATACGGAGAGGATAAGAGTGTTGGTGACAAAGGCTTTGCCAATAAGAGACAGAGACCTGGATTTCCAGTGTCCGACAAGAGTATGAAATTTGACAAGTCTGGACTCCCAGTTCCTTGTGCCAATGTCCCCCAAACCAACCCAGAAACCATTGATTTTAATTGGTTCACGGGTCCAGGTGATGTTAGCACAATTGGAGAGGGGTTCCGGCCAATATCCTAACATTAAACCGATGGACTTGTTCATGTTGAGTCGAGACCCACTCGCTCGCTCAAACAAAGAAATTACGTTAAAAAGCTTCTTTAAAGAATAAACATCCTTAACAATACAAGTGGTGTCGTCAGCATATTGAACGATTTTGCACTGCAGGCCATTACTGCTGGGTATTATAACACCTTGGATATTACTATCAGCATAAACTACTGAAGCAAAGGACTCAATAAAAACCACATACAAAAGAGGAGACAACGGACAGCCCTGTCTAACACCCTTGAAAAGTGAAAAGGGGTCCGACATACAACCATTAATTAAAACCCTACTACTAATACCTGTATACAATAGCCTAATAAAACGGATAAAAACAGGGCCAAAGCCAAGGCGATCCAAAATCTTAAAAAGAAAAGTCCAGTTAACCCTATCAAAAGCTTTTTGCTGGTCTAAAGAGATGATTAAGGAATTCAGATTCTTAGAATCTATATAATTCACCAAATCCCTAAGTAGTCTAGCATTATCATGAATACTTCTGCCTTTAATACCACACGTCTGAAAGGGATTAATAACTAAAGGGAGAACCCTACCAAGGCGAAGGCAAACAGCCTTAGATAAAATCTTGTAATCTACGTTTAAAAGCGAAATGGGTCTTTTATTCTGAGGATTGAGCTGATCTCCAGATTTTTCAAGCAAAGTAATGACACTTCTACGTTGAGAAGTTGGCAAGATGTTACTTGCAAATGAGCTATGATAAACTTTAAGAAGATCTGGCCCTAAAAGGTCCCAGAATTGAACATAATATTCTCTTGGAAGGCCATCGTCTCCAGGAGTCTTGTTATTATGCATACTTTTCAGAGCTGCATCCAACTCGTGCAGCTCTAAAAGAGAATCTAATTTCTCTCGAAGATCTTCTGGAACTTTAGCGTTTAATTTATCTAGAAAAGTAGGTTGAAGATCTTCTTCAACTTCGTCTTCAGAATAGAGATCAGCGTAAAAAGTTCGATAAACATCGGCAATATCAGGGCTAGAGCTAACTTCTTCTCCGTTGGAATTACGAACAGAAGTAATAGTTTTCTTTTTGTTGTAAGTACATTCAAGATTAAAGAACTTTTTAGTAGGGCGTTCGCCTTCGACGAGATCCCGTATTCTAGAACGAATACGTGCGCCCTCTGCGGCAAAATCATCTAACTGGGAAAGTTTCATTTTGACGTCATCGAGGCGACGAAAACATTCGGGGTTGGTATTCCCAGAGTTAAGACTGGAAACAATGTCATTCAGAGAACGAATAAGATTATTTTTGTTGTTTCTTCTGGCCTTGGCTAATCGACAAGAGTGGGAAATAATGAATGTCTTTGTGCGGTTTTTGACTTCCTCCCACCAGAGGAGCTCGGAGTCGAAACCCTCAAGCAGAGTCCGCCAATCTTTGTAAGCTTTCCTGTAAGATTTTTGAAAAACAGGGTCAGCAAGTATGGAAGTGTTGCACTTCCAGTAACCGCTTGTAGAAGCATTCTGGTTAGGAAACTGTATGTTTAAGACAACACCATCGTGATCTGAAAAGTACACTGGATGGTGAGAACAGCTCCCAACATCCAGTAAACTGGAGATGTAAAATCTATCAAGTCTACTGGAAAAGGTGTTGGTGGCATCTCGCCAGGTGTAAGAACGAGTGACTGGATTACCAGACCGCCAAACGTCAATCAGGGAAAAATCATGTAAAACAGAGTTTAGTTCGGTGGCTCCAACACTGCAAGACGATGAGGAAGATCCTCGGTGGTCAAGATTAACATCAGGGACACAGTTAAAGTCACCGGCAAGAATAATGGGAACATTGCCGGTTATGTAAATAGAGAGGTCTTCAAAAAAGGTCCGCCGACTTGAAGGAGTGTTCGGAGCATAGATTGTGCAAAGACGTGCACAGCCCCCGGGACCCTTTAGCATACCACTCACAATTCTACCAGAAGAGTCAAAAGAGATATTGTCCAAAATGTAAGGACATTTTTTGCGAATGAGAATGATAGTACCACATGATCTAGGAGAGCCAAAACTGGCGTGAAGAGAACCTCTCCACTCCTTTCTCCAAGAAGAGAGGTCGGAAGGACTGGCAACGTGACATTCTTGTAAGCAGGAGATATCAAAATCTTTGCAAAGCTGGAAAACTTTGTTGCGTTTAGAGGTATCCCTCATTCCGTTGACGTTAAGAGAAAGAAAGGAAACCATGGCGAAGGAAAGAAAGAAAAGGCAGGGAGCGTTAGCCATAGTGGGTGCGCAATGATGGACAAACATGCTGGTCTAGATATAAATATCTTGAAACTTTGGTTCTGACTCTAAAACTTCCTTAGGATGATTGTTGGCCATATGGGAAAGCCAGTCCGCAGGATTGGTCAGAGGGCTTTTGCAGATATTGCAAAATAGCTCTAACAGTGCTGGATCCTTGTGCTCCTCTTTCACGTGCTTCTTGAGAGGATTCCAAGAGTACGTGGAAAAGTTGCAATCTGGGTGTCGACAAAGGAGGACAAAGTCCTTGTAACCAGGTCGCTGCTTGATGTTGAACATCCTAGATTGGGCTGTGTCGATCTGAGAAAGATGCTCCCCCCAATATAAAGGCTCATCTGTAGCTTTCTCCGAAGAAGATGGAGAGGGAGGAACAGGAGGAGGAGGAGGAGGAGGTGGAAGATGAGGAGGTGTGGGAGGAGAAAGTGAAGAAGGCAGAGGAGAAGGAGAAGAAGGAGTAGACGATATGTCCATTGGAGAGGTCTCCTCTAAAGAGACAGGAGTCGACACAGTCTCCGGAGAGACTTCTTCAGCTGGAACGACTATTTTTTTGGCGCTTTCGGCAACTTCGGGAGACCTAGATCGCTTGTTTGGTTTCCTCGATGACCTTTCAGAAACTTTCTTGTTGCACTGAACGCGGCCGCAAATAAGTCGAGAGGGTCCGTTATGACCTAGACAATTTACACACTTGGACACCGTGAACTTTGTTTCGATCAAGTTATCACAAGTGATACAGCAAGACTCCATTGGGAAAGGACCCGCCAAAGACTTGCAAGTTTTGCAAGTAGCTGCGGGGATTTCAATCGGTTCATTTCTAGAAACCGCCAAGAACGGGATACTGGCATGGGAGGATTCTTCTTCTTTGTCATTGTTAACCTGAGCTACATTTACTTTAGACCATGCACGAGCGGGTTCGATCTTATTTGCGAAAGACTTAGGACAAGCCCTAAAGGCATGTCCAGCACATCCGCAGATCGTACACTTGAGGCTGTTGAGACACTCGTGGGACAAGTGACCCATCTCCAAGCATTTGAGGCATTTTACAGCTTGACATTCCTTTGCCAAATGGCCAATGGTACCACATCGAGCACAAGTACGGACCTGGCCCGGGTGTGATATCCAGGCATTCCTATCGCCTATCCGGATCGCTGCAGGGATAATACCGACGACTCTCATCCTATACTGCCTGTTTCCGTTAAAAACAGACGGCTCAAGCGGGTAAGTACAGAATCGCCCTTCTAGAACCTTACCATACCTAGATAAAATAGAACGCACGATGTTGTCGTCCATATCCAAGGAAACATATTTGACAGTGACGACGGTGATGCCATCAAAATCGGTAAGTTGACATCCATCGAGTGTCTCAAGTAATGGGACAAACTCACGGCATATCGTTGATGTCTTAAATTTAACATCAAAGCGGTTACCTTGTAACTGTTGAGCTGCAGTGAGATGTTCTCTGGTAGATATTCCCAGTTTACG
>JBAIAA010001034.1:232500-237500 GCA_037893245.1 Crossaster papposus | reverse complement strand
TTCGAAATAACTGCAAAGACGGTCTTACTTGGAGGCGTAAACCTCGAAGGAGAAGGTAGTGGAACACTCTCGAGGAAACAGTTATACAGTTGGCGAACTGAGATGGACTCCCAGTTCAAGTCAGGAGTAATGCCATTAGCAAACCGGAAGAGCCTACAGAAATATTCATAGGCCTGCGTAATCTCTGAGGAGTGGGGACGTGTATTAGAAGAAGCGCTTGGTGACAGAATGTCACGCAAGGAAAAGGCCGCCCAGTAAAATGCGAAATACCTCAAGGGGGGACCCTCCTCTCTACACAACTTAGAAATACACTGGACGTAAAAGGCATCGCACTTAAGCTTGATGTTACAAATACCCATACCGCCTTCGGAGAGGGGCTGGAAAAGAAAGACTCTCTTGACCAGTTCGGTCTTACTAGACCAAAGAAAGCGAAATATAGCGCGATTGATTTTCTTCTCGACAAGTGCCGGAAGAGGAAAGACAGGCGCTATGTAAAACAAATTGGAAAGAATGAGAGTGTTAATGACGAAAGCTTTACCTATTAGAGACAGGGATCTCGTTTTCCAATGCTCAACAGCTGAAAGGAATTTCGGAAGTCTAGACTCCCAGTTTCTAGTGCCGATGTCCCCCCTGCCCACCCAGAAACCGTTGATCATAACAGGATCACGTGTCCAGGTAATGTTTGCATATGTGGACAGGGGAGCTGGCCAATCACCTAACATTAAACCTTTAGACTTTGTCATGTTGAGTCGAGACCCGCTCGCTTTTTCGAACAAAGAAATGACTTTAAAAAGTTTCTGGAGGGAACGAATATCCTTGATTATACAAGTGGTGTCATCCGCATACTGGATAATTTTACATTGCCAGTTGCTGCTACCAGGAATGGTGACACCTGTGATATCACTATCCTTACGTATTACGGAAGCAAACGGTTCGATAAAAAGAACGTACAGAAGAGGGGAAAGAGGACATCCCTGTCTAACACCCTTGAACAGGGAAAAGGGGTCAGACATAAAACCATTAATTAAGACCCTACTGGAAATATCTGTGTAAAAAAGCTTAATAACACGAATAAAAACGGGGCCGAAGCCAAGGCGATCTAAAACTTTAAAAAGAAAATTCCAATTTACCCTATCAAACGCTTTCTGCTGATCTAAGGAAATGATCAAGGAATTCAGATTCTTAGAATCAATATAGTCAACTAGGTCTCTAAGAAGCCTAGCGTTATCATGAATACTTCTACCTTTAACACCACAAGTCTGAAAAGGATTTACGATAAAAGGCAGAACTCTGCCTATACGAAGACATATGGCTTTGGAAAAAATCTTGTAGTTCACATTGAGGAGAGAAATCGGTCTTTTATTCTGTGGGTTCAGCTGATCTCCTTTTTTTTCTAGTAACGTAATTACACTTTTGCGTTGGGAAATTGGCAAGATATTGTCGACAAGAGATCTATGGTAAACTTTAAGAAGGTCTGGGCCTAAAAGATCCCAGAACTGAACGTAAAATTCTTTGGGCAAGCCATAGTCTCCCGGAGTTTTGTTATTTTGCATGCTTTTAAGTGCAGCATCTAGCTCCTGAAGTTCCAAAGGAGAGTCTAATTGCTCTTGAAGATCCTCAGGAACCTCTGTACGTAATTCATCAAGGAAACCTGATTGGAGGTCTTCATCGACTTCATCTTCGGAGTAAAGATCGGCATAAAAAGTCCGATACACATCCGCTATATCCTGGTTAGAGCTTACTTCCTCTCCTGTGGAACTTCGAACAGCAGAAATAAGCTTTTTCTTGTTATAGCTAGACTCAAAATGAAAGAACTTTTTGGTGGGGCGCTCGCCCTCGACGAGGTCACGTACTCTAGAGCGAATACGTGCTCCCTCAGCCGCAAAGTCATCTAACTGGGAAAGCTGAAGATTGACTTCATCGAGTCGACGGAGGAGTTCGGGGTTCGTGTCCCCTGCGTTGAGACTAGAAACAATAGTATTGAGAGAAGTAATGAGGTTGTTTTTGGACTTCTTTCTAGATTTGGCCAGTCTACAAGAATGAGAAATGATAAACCTTTTGGTACGGTTCTTGACTTCATCCCACCAGAGGAGCTCGGAGTCGAACCCCTCCAGTAGAGTCCGCCAGTCTCTGTAGGCCCCCCCGTAGGAAACCCGGAAAACAGGGTCAGAAAGAACGGAAGCGTTACACCTCCAATAACCACTTCTAGAAGTGTTCTGGTTAGAAAAATTGATGTGTACAACAACACCATCGTGATCTGAAAAATAGGCTGGATGGTGAGAGCAACTCTCGATTTTCAGTGAGCTAGAAATATAGAATCTATCTAGTCTGCTGGAGACGGCGTTGGCAGCATCTCTCCAGGTGTAAGAACGAGCGTCAGGATTACCCCACCGCCAAACGTCCGTCAAAGAAAAGTCGTTAATAATACAATTAAGTTCTGTGGCACCAAAACCACAAGACGTAGAGGAAGAACCTCTACGGTCTAGATTCACGTCAAGGACGCAATTGAATCACCGGCAAATTGCCAGATAAGTAAACAGGAAGGTCCTCAAAGAAGGTCCGCCTGTCGGGAGGATTGTTTGGAGCATAGACTGTGCACAAGCGTGCACAGCCTCCAGGTCCCCTTAGAATTCCACTGACAATTCTACCCGAGGCATCAAGGGAGAGATTGTCAATAGTGTAAGGGCACTTCCTCCGAATGAGGATAATGGTGCCACAGGATCTAGGGGTCCCAAAACTAGCGTGAAGGGAACCTCTCTACTCCTTCCTCCAAGAAGAGAGGTCAGAAGAAGAGGCTATGTGACATTCTTGTAAGAGAGAAATGTCAAAATCTTTGCAAAGCTCGAAAACTTTATTACGTTTGGAAGCATCCCTCATTCCGTTAACGTTTAAGGAGAGAAAGGAAACCATTGCGAGGAATAGAAGAAAGTACCGGAGGGCGTTAGCCATTGTGAACGGTAGTGTAAGAGGAGACAATGAGATTCTGACTTGCTATATTGCAACTGAAAATGGAAGAAACAGAAGAAAAATAGGCAGTACAGTGAAATATAATTGAAAGCGCAGACCGCCTATCGCGAAAACTACAAAGAGCTATGGCCTCGGCGCCATGTAAAGTGGCAAAGTGATGACTTAAAAAAACAGGTAAGCAGGCACCAGGAGGAACGGTCAAAATGTGGAGAATAAGAAAACCTAAAGGAAGGCAATCTTCACAGGGCAGGGAAGTGGCACGGGAAGGAACCCTAAAAACGGCGGGAACCATTCCTCTCCAGGATTGGATACCACAACCCTCGTACGCAATTGCAAGATAAAAAAGCAGAGCAAGTCTGCAGAGGAAAAGAAAACCTAAAGGAAGGCAATCTTTGCAGGGCAGGGAAATGGCACGGGAAGGAACCCTAAATACGGCGGGAACCATTCCTCTCCATGATTGGATGCCACTACCCTCGTATGCGATTGCAAGAGAGAAAAGCACAGCAAGTCTGTAGGAAGAAAGTAGGGAAAAAGATTCCATTGTGAGAACGAAATGAGGGGAACGCTACAGGGCTAAATATATATATCGAGGAAATTTGGCTCCGACTCTAACACATACTTGGGATGTTCCTTGGCCATGTGAGAGAGCCACTCTGCTGGGTTGGCCAGAGGGCTCTTACAAATATTGCAGAAGAGCTCTAGGAGAGATGAGTCTTGGTGCTCCTCTTTAACATGTCTCTTGAGGGGATTCCACGAGTAAGTAGAAAAGTTACATGCTGAATGGCGGCAAAGCAAAACAAAGTCGGGGTAACCAGGTCGAGTTTTAATGCTTAGCATCTTTGCTTGTGCGGTGTCTATCTGGGAGAAATGTTCCCCCCAATAGGTGGGAACATCTGTATCGTTCTCAGGATGAGGAGGGGGGTCAGAAGGAGGAGCGTCAGGAGAAGGAGGAGGGTCAGGGGAAGGAGGAGCGTCAGGGGAAGGAGGAGGGTCAGGGGAAGGAGGAGGGTCAGGGGAAGGAGGAGGAGGAGAGGGAGGAGTAGAAGGAGGAGAAGGAGGGGGCGTGGGAGAGGGAGGGGGAGGGGGAGAGGTAGGAAGGGGAGAAGAAGGTGGAGGGTGAGAGGATGGTGAGATGTCCATAGGTGAGGTATCTTCAACCGGACCAGAAGGTGATACACTATCAAGGAATACTTCCGGGGCTGTGGCCTCTACAATAAGCTTTTTGCTATTTTCAGCAGTATCCGGGGACCTTGACCGCTTCGCTGGTTTCCGGGAGACCTTTTCCGGGTTCTTTCTTTTACATTGAGCTCGGCCACAAACAAGACGAGGAGGCCCGTTGTGACCGAGACAATCTGCGCAGCTGGAAACTGTAAACTTTTTTTCAATTAGTTTATCACACATAATACAACATGATTCTAGTGGAAAGGGGCCTACCAAGGATTTGCAAGATTGGCAGTTCGCTGCTGGTATTTGAGTCATGTCATCGCTGGGAATGTTCAGTACTGGGGTGCTCTCTTGGGAGGAAACGTCATCTTCGTCGACCTGTAAAACATTAACTTTGGACCACCCCCGACCGGGGGCAATCTTGTTGGCAAATGATTTAGGACACGCCCTAAAGGCGTGCCCCCCATCCCCGCAGATGGTGCACTTCAAACTATTGGGACACTCGTGGGACAAGTGGCCCACCAGAAGACACTTGAGGCATTTCAATTCTTGGCACTCTTTTGCCATGTGGCCTTCCATTCCACATCGGGCACAGGTACGAACCTGGCCCGGGTGTGAAATCCAGGCGTTCCTGTCGCCTATTCTGATAACAGAAGGGATGTTCCCAACAACTCTCATCCTATATTGGCGGTTGCCGTTAAAAACATTCGGTTCATGGGGAAAGGTACAGAACCGCCCCTGTAAAACCTGACCATATCTAGATAAAATAGATCTGACGACGTTGTCGTCCATGTCAAGTGACACATACTTAACTGTAACAACAGCTATCCCGTCGAAATCAGTGAGTTGACACCCATCAATTGTCTCTA
>JBAIAA010001034.1:207500-210000 GCA_037893245.1 Crossaster papposus | reverse complement strand
CCGGATCCAAAAAGGGCGTTCACGACAACCGCTTTTCCTTTGAGAGTGAGATTTCGAGTACGCCAAAGATTAAGAGTATTATTCAATTTTTTCAACCTAGGTCCCCAGTTATATTCAGGAGAAACATCATTTCCGAAGTAGATACCTAAAATCTTAAGTTTGTCATTGTGCCAATCATACCCAAGAGGCTTATCGTTACGATCTTTCCATTTCCCCAACCAAAGACCCTTGGTCTTTTGAATATTTACCTTCGACCCACTACCACCACAAAAAGTTTGTAAAGTGGAATTAAGACAGTCAAAATCACTATCAGAAGAAATAAAAACTGAAGTATCATCCGCATGTTGAATAAACTTTATACAATCATAAGTGTTGGGAATAGAAATCCCACGAATGGAGTCGTTGTTTCTGAGGAGATTAGCAAGACCCTCGGCACATATAGCATACAATGAAGGCGACAAGGGACAGCCTTGCCGAATACCTCTGCGAATTTCAATAGTAGCACCTATGAAATTATTCATCATAATTCTACTCAAAGGGCCGCTATAGAGAAGCTTAACCCATCCAATAAGACTATGAGGGATACCCATCTTATCCATGACACTAAACATATAATTCCAACTCACCCTATCAAAAGCTTTTTCTTGATCGATACTAACAATAGCGGCCTCTTTGTCAAACAAATTAACATAATCAATAGTGTCACGTAAGACCATAAGATTGTCATGAATGCTGCGATGATGAACACCATAAGTTTGTTCTTTACCAATCAAGTTAGGCATAATATTCATGAGTCTATTCATGATAACCTTAGACAACATTTTATAATCCACCGTCAAAAGACTAATGGGGCGCCAATTTTTTAAATCATGTTTACAACCAGAATTTTTATAAATAAGACGCACCAAGGCAGTATTCATGGTCTTAGTCAAATTACCTTTTTTCTTACATTCTTGAAAAACATCAAGCAAATCGTCGCCTAAAATATCCCAAAACGACTGATAAAACTCTACTGTTAAACCATCAATTCCCGGGGATTTGTTGAGATTCATTTCATGAAGGGCTTTCTTGCTTTCGAACTTAGAAATGTCTTCATTCAAATTAAAAACAGTATCATCAAAAAACTCAGTATCAATGGTGGCAAGAATTTCATCAAGTCTATTAGAAATAATATCTTCATGGTTATACAGATTATGATAAAAATTATTAACACACTTGAACATTTTTCCAGGATCATCCACATAGTTGCCATCGCAATCAAGAATCTTAGACATCATACTATTCTCAATTTGCTTTTTCTCTAGATTGAGAAAAAATCTACTCGGCTTATCATACTCTGTTTTATGAATGTTACGAGCCCTAATTTTAGCTCTTTCCCATTCTTTCATCTCGTGCTGTTTGAGGTCTGTCATAACATTATTAATCTCATTCTTATTGTCACCAGGGCTGCAGATTAATTTGTCATAGCGACGGTTTAAAAGCTTAACCTGCTGTTTTTCAAGAAAAGCTTTTTCCCGGCCGAAATCTTGAATGATTTCCCTGAGTCTAAACTTCCCAGATTCCCACCATTCCATAAGAGAGCTAAAATTAGTCTTGTTTAACTTCCAGAAATTCCAAAAAGTACGAATTCTGTTAGAACAATCACTATCCTTAAGGAGCTCATTGTTACATATCCAGCGACCACTACCATGGGGGGTCTTGCGATTCTCGAGTTTCAGCTTGATAAATTTATGGTCAGTCAAGCCGTTCATACAAACACACATTTCTCCTAATTGATGTTTGAAACAGTTCGAGACTAGAATATAGTAAATCCTACTATCCTACGAAGTCTTATGAGCTCTGCTATAAAAGGTACATCCGGGATCATTAGGGTAAACAGAAAACCAAGTGTCAATTAAATCAGAGTCACGAATTAAATGCTTAAAGGTTAATCGGCTAGGATCACATTGGATACTAGCAAGATCACAATTAAAATCACCTGCTACTATCCAATCAGAATCTGACTTAATTAAAGAGCTAAGCCCGGTGAAAAAAAGAACTCTATCGACGACCGAATTGGGAGCATACACTGACATGAGGGAAATAACATTATTATCCCAAACAATATCTCCCTTCACCCAACGACCATCACTATCATTACTAATATTACAAATATTAAGGCCACATTTCTTAGAAATTAAAACAGCGACACCTCGCGAATGATTAGAACCGTGGCTGAAAAATATTTCGCCTTCCCAGCTTTTACGCCAAATGTATTCATCGGCACTATTGCTATGAGTTTCCTGAATAAAGATAACGTCAAATTTTCTTCGCACAAAACTTTCAAACAAAGCATCTCTTTTTTCGGATGTCCCTGATACCATTACAATTAATGGTCACGATGGACAGACTACTCAGGAAACTCATTAGCAAAATGAAAAGGATCATGTACATTTAGAAGGCTAAATTAATCCATACATCATATCTAATTTTGTAACTGACCTCTGCCTCTACCTCGACT
>JBAIAA010001034.1:180000-182500 GCA_037893245.1 Crossaster papposus | reverse complement strand
AGACCCTCGGCACAAATAGCATACAATGAAGGCGACAAGGGACAGCCTTGCCGAATACCTCTGCGAATTTCAATAGTAGCACCTATGAAATTATTCATCATAATTCTACTCAAAGGGCCGCTATAGAGAAGCTTAACCCATCCAATAAGACTATGAGGGATACCCATCTTATCCATGACACTAAACATATAATTCCAACTCACCCTATCAAAAGCTTTTTCTTGATCGATACTAACAATAGCGGCCTCTTTGTCAAACAAATTAACATAATCAATAGTGTCACGTAAGACCATAAGATTGTCATGAATGCTGCGATGATGAACACCATAAGTTTGTTCTTTACCAATCAAGTTAGGCATAATATTCATGAGTCTATTCATGATAACCTTAGACAAAATTTTATAATCCACCGTCAAAAGACTAATGGGGCGCCAATTTTTTAAATCATGTTTACAACCAGAATTTTTATAAATAAGACGCACCAAGGCAGTATTCATGGTCTTAGTCAAATTATCTTTTTTCTTACATTCTTGAAAAACATCAAGCAAATCGTCGCCTAAAATATCCCAAAACGACTGATAAAACTCTACTGTTAAACCATCAATTCCCGGGGATTTGTTGAGATTCATTTCATGAAGGGCTTTCTTGCTTTCGAACTTAGAAATGTCTTCATTCAAATTAAAAACAGTATCATCAAAAGACTCAGTATCAATGGTGGCAAGAATTTCATCAAGTCTATTAGAAATAATATCTTCATGGTTATACAGATTATGATAAAAATTATTAACACACTTGAACATTTTTCCAGGATCATCCACATAGTTGCCATCGCAATCAAGAATCTTAGACATCATACTATTCTCAATTTGCTTTTTCTCTAGATTGAGAAAAAATCTACTCGGCTTATCATACTCTGTTTTATGAATGTTACGAGCCCTAATTTTAGCTCTTTCCCATTCTTTCATCTCGTGCTGTTTGAGGTCTTTCATAACATTATTAATCTCATTCTTATTGTCACCAGGGCTGCAGATTAATTTGTCATAGCGACGGTTTAAAAGCTTAACCTGCTGTTTTTCAAGAAAAGCTTTTTCCCGGCCGAAATCTTGAATGATTTCCCTGAGTCTAAACTTCCCAGATTCCCACCATTCCATAAGAGAGCTAAAATTAGTCTTGTTTAACTTCCAGAAATTCCAAAAAGTACGAATTCTGTTAGAACAATCACTATCCTTAAGGAGCTCATTGTTACATATCCAGCGACCACTACCATGGGGGGTCTTGCGATTCTCGAGTTTCAGCTTGATAAATTTATGGTCAGTCAAGCCGTTCATACAAACACACATTTCTCCTAATTGATGTTTGAAACAGTTCGAGACTAGAATATAGTCAATCCTACTAGAAGTCTTATGAGCTCTGCTATAAAAGGTACATCCGGGATCATTAGGGTAAACAGAAAACCAAGTGTCAATTAAATCAGAGTCATGAATTAAATGCTTTAAGGTTAATCGGCTAGGATCACATTGGACACTAGCAAGATCACAATTAAAATCACCTCCTATTATCCAATCAGAATCAGACTTAATTAAAGAGCTAAGGCCAGTGAAAAAAATAACTCTATCGGCGACCGAATTGGGAGCATACACTGACATGAGGGAAATAACATTATTATTCCAAACAATATCTCCCTTAACCCAACGACCATCATTATCATTATTAATATTACATATATTAAGGCCACATTTTTTAGAGATTAAAACAGCAACACCTCGCGAATGATTAGAACCGTGGCTGAAAATGATTTCGCCTTCCCAGCTGTTACGCCAAAAGTACTCATCGGTACTATTGCTATGAGTTTCCTGAATAAAGATAACGTCAAATTTTCTACGCACAAAACTTTCAAACAAAGCATCTCTTTTTCGGATGTCCCTGATACCATTAGAATTAATGGTCACAATGGACAGACTACTCAGGAAACTCATCAGCAAAATTAATCCCCACATCATATCTAATTTTGTAACTGACCTCTGCCTCTACCTCGACTTTTTGAAGGACTAGGTGCCTTTGTTGCTTGTTTGTCGCCCGGTAGGATGGTGCCTTTGTTGGAGTGATCTTGTCTTCGTTGTCGTCTATCAGTTTTGGGTTTGTCAGGAGGACTATCCTTTGCTTCATTGTCCGGCGCTTTTGACTGTTTGTCTTCCGACATTGTATTCAAAGTGTCATCTTCTGTTCCTGATGCCGATTTGTTGTCATCTTTCCCTATTTCCTCTTCACCAGGTTTATCTTGAGCAACTTGTATTCGAACCGGTGATGTTTCCATCCTATCTTCATCCTCTCTGGAGACTTTCTTTTCTGGACTTTCTTCATCAGCTTCTCTCTTCCGTTTTAACCGCTCTTGTTGAACAGCTTCATCCCAGTAGGTCGGGGGCTTTTGCTTGGGAGTTACCTTGTCCTGGGAGTTGGTGTCACCCACTTCTTCCATCACATCCGGTGCTGTTGCGTTCTG
>JBAIAA010001034.1:65000-70000 GCA_037893245.1 Crossaster papposus | reverse complement strand
GATCATTCTCAAGGAAATGATTATACAGTTGACGAACTGAAACAGACTTCCAGTTTAAGTCGGGAACAATACTTCGGACAGTCCGGAAGAGCCTACATAAATGCAGGTAGGAATTCGTTAGCAGCGAGGAGTGGGGACGGGCATTTGACGAGGCAATTGGTGATAAAATATCACGCAAGGAAAATGCCGCCCAGTAAAATGCAAAATACCTCCAGGGTGGACCCTCCTCTCCACACAACTTAGAAATACACTGAACGTAAAAAGCATCAGACTTTAATGTGATATTACATATACCCAGACCGCCTTCACAAAGGGGCTGGAAAAGAAACACTCTTTTGACTAGTTCGGTCTTACCAGACCACAGAAAGCTAAAAATAGCGCGATTAATTTCCTTCGCGACAACTGCCGGAAGAGGAAAAACAGGCGCTACGTAAAACAATACGGAGAGGATAAGAGTGTTGGTGACAAAGGCTTTGCCAATAAGAGACAGAGACCTGGATTTCCAGTGCCCGACAAGAGTATGAAATTTGACAAGTCTGGACTCCCAGTTCCTTGTGCCAATGTCCCCCAAACCAACCCAGAAACCATTGATTTTAATTGGTTCACGGGTCCAGGTGATGTTAGCACAATTGGAGAGGGGTTCCGGCCAATATCCTAACATTAAACCGATGGACTTGTTCATGTTGAGTCGAGACCCGCTCGCTCGCTCAAACAAAGAAATTACGTTAAAAAGCTTCTTTAAAGAATAAACATCCTTAACAATACAAGTGGTGTCGTCAGCATATTGAACGATTTTGCACTGCAGGCCATTACTGCTGGGTATTATAACACCTTGGATATTACTATCAGCATAAACTACTGAAGCAAAGGACTCAATAAAAACCACATACAAAAGAGGGGACAACGGACAGCCCTGTCTAACACCTTTGAAAAGTGAAAAGGGGTCCGACATACAACCATTAATTAAAACCCTACTACTAATACCTGTATACAATAGCCTAATAAAACGGATAAAAACAGGGCCAAAGCCAAGGCGATCCAAAATCTTAAAAAGAAAAGTCCAGTTAACCCTATCAAAAGCTTTTTGCTGGTCTAAAGAGATGATTAAGGAATTCAGATTCTTAGAATCTATATAATTTACCAAATCCCTAAGTAGTGTAGCATTATCATGAATACTTCTGCCTTTAATACCACACGTCTGAAAGGGATTAATAACTAAAGAGAGAACCCTACCAAGGCGAAGGCAAACAGCCTTAGATAAAATCTTGTAATCTACGTTTAAAAGCGAAATGGGTCTTTTATTCTGAGGATTGAGCTGATCTCCAGATTTTTCAAGCAAAGTAATGACACTTCTACGTTGAGAAGTTGGCAAGATGTTACTTGCAAAAGAGCTATGATAAACTTTAAGAAGATCTGGCCCTAAAAGGTCCCAGAATTGAACATAATATTCTCTTGGAAGGCCATCGTCTCCAGGAGTCTTGTTATTATGCATACTTTTCAGAGCTGCATCCAACTCGTGCAGCTCTAAAAGAGAATCTAATTTCTCTCGAAGATCTTCTGGAACTTTAGCGTTTAATTTATCTAGAAAAGTAGGTTGAAGATCTTCTTCAACTTCGTCTTCAGAATAGAGATCAGCGTAAAAAGTTCGATAAACATCGGCAATATCAGGGCTAGAGCTAACTTCTTCTCCGTTGGAATTACGAACAGAAGTAATAGTTTTCTTTTTGTTGTAAGTACATTCAAGATTAAAGAACTTTTTAGTAGGGCGTTCGCCTTCGACGAGATCCCGTATTCTAGAACGAATACGTGCGCCCTCTGCGGCAAAATCATCTAACTGGGAAAGTTTCATTTTGACGTCATCGAGGCGACGAAAACATTCGGGGTTGGTATTCCCAGAGTTAAGACTGGAAACAATGTCATTCAGAGAACGAATAAGATTATTTTTGTTATTTCTTCTGGCCTTGGCTAATCGACAAGAGTGGGAAATAATGAATGTCTTTGTGCGGTTTTTGACTTCCTCCCACCAGAGGAGCTCGGAGTCGAAACCCTCAAGCAGAGTCCGCCAATCTTTGTAAGCTTTCCTGTAAGATTTTTGAAAAACAGGGTCAGCAAGTATGGAAGTGTTGCACTTCCAGTAACCGCTTGTAGAAGCATTCTGGTTAGGAAACTGTATGTTTAAGACAACACCATCGTGATCTGAAAAGTACACTGGATGGTGAGAACAGCTCCCAACATCCAGTAAACTGGAGATGTAAAATCTATCAAGTCTACTGGAAAAGGTGTTGGTGGCATCTCGCCAGGTGTAAGAACGAGTGACTGGATTACCAGACCGCCAAACGTCAATCAGGGAAAAATCATGTAAAACAGAGTTTAGTTCGGTGGCTCCAACACTGCAAGACGATGAGGAAGATCCTCGGTGGTCAAGATTAACATCAGGGACACAGTTAAAGTCACCGGCAAGAATAATGGGAACATTGCCGGTTATGTAAATAGAGAGGTCTTCAAAAAAGGTCCGCCGACTTGAAGGAGTGTTCGGAGCATAGATTGTGCAAAGACGTGCACAGCCCCCGGGACCCTTTAGCATACCACTCACAATTCTACCAGAAGAGTCAAAAGATATATTGTCCAAAATGTAAGGACATTTTTTGCGAATGAGAATGATAGTACCACATGATCTAGGAGAGCCAAAACTGGCGTGAAGAGAACCTCTCCACTCCTTTCTCCAAGAAGAGAGGTCGGAAGGACTGGCAACGTGACATTCTTGTAAGCAGGAGATATCAAAATCTTTGCAAAGCTGGAAAACTTTGTTGCGTTTAGAGGTATCCCTCATTCCGTTGACGTTAAGAGAAAGAAAGGAAACCATGGCGAAGGAAAGAAAGAAAAGGCAGGGAGCGTTAGCCATAGTGGGTGCGCAATGATGGACAAACATGCTGGTCTAGATATAAATATCTTGAAACTTTGGTTCTGACTCTAAAACTTCCTTAGGATGATTGTTGGCCATATGGGAAAGCCAGTCCGCAGGATTGGTCAGAGGGCTTTTGCAGATATTGCAAAATAGCTCTAACAGTGCTGGATCCTTGTGCTCCTCTTTCACGTGCTTCTTGAGAGGATTCCAAGAGTACGTGGAAAAGTTGCAATCTGGGTGTCGACAAAGGAGGACAAAGTCCTTGTAACCAGGTCGCTGCTTGATGTTGAACATCCTAGATTGGGCTGTGTCGATCTGAGAAAGATGCTCCCCCCAATATAAAGGCTCATCTGTAGCTTTCTCCGAAGAAGATGGAGAGGGAGGAACAGGAGGAGGAGGAGGAGGAGGTGGAAGATGAGGAGGTGTGGGAGGAGAAAGTGAAGAAGGCAGAGGAGAAGGAGAAGAAGGAGTAGACGATATGTCCATTGGAGAGGTCTCCTCTAAAGAGACAGGAGTCGACACAGTCTCCGGAGAGACTTCTTCAGCTGGAACGACTATTTTTTTGGCGCTTTCGGCAACTTCGGGAGACCTAGATCGCTTGTTTGGTTTTCTCGATGACCTTTCAGAAACTTTCTTGTTGCACTGAACGCGGCCGCAAATAAGTCGAGAGGGTCCGTTATGACCTAGACAATTTACACACTTAGACACCGTGAACTTTGTTTCGATCAAGTTATCACAAGTGATACAGCAAGACTCCATTGGGAAAGGACCCGCCAAAGACTTGCAAGTTTTGCAAGTAGCTGCGGGGATTTCAATCGGTTCATTTCTAGAAACCGCCAAGAACGGGATACTGGCATGGGAGGATTCTTCTTCTTTGTCATTGTTAACCTGAGCTACATTTACTTTAGACCATGCACGAGCGGGTTCGATCTTATTTGCGAAAGACTTAGGACAAGCCCTAAAGGCATGTCCAGCACATCCGCAGATCGTACACTTGAGGCTGTTGAGACACTCGTGGGACAAGTGACCCATCTCCAAGCATTTGAGGCATTTTACAGCTTGACATTCCTTTGCCAAATGGCCAATGGTACCACATCGAGCACAAGTACGGACCTGGCCCGGGTGTGATATCCAGGCATTTCTATCGCCTATCCGGATCGCTGCAGGGATAATACCGACGACTCTCATCCTATACTGCCTGTTTCCGTTAAAAACAGACGGCTCAAGCGGGTAAGTACAGAATCGCCCTTCTAGAACCTTACCATACCTAGATAAAATAGAACGCACGATGTTGTCGTCCATATCCAAGGAAACATATTTGACAGTGACGACGGTGATGCCATCAAAATCGGTAAGTTGACATCCATCGAGTGTCTCAAGTAATGGGACAAACTCACGGCATATCGTTGATGTCTTAAATTTAACATCAAAGCGGTTACCTTGTAACTGTTGAGCTGCAGTGAGATGTTCTCTGGTAGATATTCCCAGTTTACGGAGTCTCTTGAACAGCTTGTCTGGCGGAGTCAGGTCATCAAACCGAAGTTCGACGACTCCTGCCCTACGGGCAGTACTCATAACTAAGAAGAACAAGTGAAATAGGCCGTCTACTGCACGGCCTTATTACAAGAACAAGAAAACCAAAAAATACATTCAACCGAAATCAAATAAATAAAGAAATGGAGTCTATTTGCACTCCTGTCAAATAGGAAACAAAATGAATCAAAAGGAGCTCACTGACCCTTTAGACAGACAAAGAAGTAAAATGTAAACAGAACAAAGGGAAAAGCCAACCGAGTGCCACACCACTGACGGTCCGACCACGCTGAAACGTAGCGGCCTACAGCGGTGTCGCTATACGGGGCAGGCACCGGCTGGCTGGTCTCTAACAAAGGCGAGGTGGGCACCGAAAAAAAAAAAAAAATATGAAAAAACAAGCCAAATTCACTCCAGGGAGAACAAATCTGACTAAGAAAATATACCTCAATAATCTATGAATGCAAAAAAAAATAACAGAAAGGAAAAATACCGCAAGAACAGTTCCAGAAACAGGAAAACTCTGCCGAAAACGCACAACACGGTTGTTCGGTGATCGGAC
>JBAIAA010001034.1:60000-62500 GCA_037893245.1 Crossaster papposus | reverse complement strand
CGCCAAACGGGCCACAATAACAATTTTAAACTAGACATGTGTTTGTGGACAAACACAGAGCTGTTTCGAGTGTCTAACGTTACTGTCAATATGTGTGTGCCAAGTCTGAAGTCGATTGGATTTACACAAGTGACAAAGATATATTAGTTGAAAGAAACGTGTACAAATCCTATGGGGAAAAGTGCACATTTAATATGACGTCACATGACACCCGATGATGTCATCATGACATCATTTTAATTTTTGTTTATAACACATCCCGAAATACCTGTATACCAAGTTTGACCCCAATCGGACCTGTACTTCCAGAGATAGGGTACTAAAACCTGCACCTTTAATGTGACGTCACATGACCCCCGATGAAGTTATCATGACGATTTTCCCCTTGGCCCTCCTGGGGATGGTGGTCGAGGTGTGTACTAAGTCTCGAGGCGATCAGATTGACCAAAGTGTCAAATTCAATAGTCTGGATAAAAACGTGTACAAAACCAATGGGGAAAATTACACCTTTAATATGACGTTCCGTGACCCACGATGACGTCATAATTACTTCATCTTAATTTTCGTCTATAACACATACTCGATTACTTGCATACCAAGTATGACCCCAATCGGACCTGTACTTCTAGAGATAGAGGGTCTTATCAACTGAACCTTTAATGTGACGTCACATGTCCAACGATGACGTCATCCTGACGAAGTTCCCCTTGGCCCTCCTGGGGATGGTGGTCGAGGTGTGTACTAAGTCTCGAGGCGATCAGATTGACCAAAGTGTCAAATTCAATAGTCTGAATAAAAACGTGTACAAAACCAATGGGGAAAATTGAACCTTTAATGTGACGTCACATGACACCCGATGATGTCATAATTACGTCATCTTAATTTTCGTCTATAACACATCCTCGAATACTTGCAAACCAAGTTTGACCCCAACCGGACTTGTACTTTCAGAGTTAGAGGGTCTTAAAAAACTACACCTTTAATGTGACGTCACATGACCCGCGATGACGTCATCTTGATTATTTTTTTCTTGGCCCTCCTAAGGATGGTGGTCGAGGTCTGTGCTAAGTCTCAAGTCGATCGAATTGACAGAAGTGTAAAATTCAATATTTTGAAGAAAAACGTGTACAAAACCTATGGAGAAAATTGAACCTTTAATGTGACGTCACATGACACCCGATGATGTCATAATTACTTCATCTTAATTTTCGTCTATAACACATCCTCGAATACTTGCAAACCAAGTTTGACCCCAACCGGACTTGTACTTTCAGAGTTAGAGGGTCTTAAAAACTACACCTTTAATGTGACGTCACATGACCCGCGATGACGTCATCTTGATTATTTTTTTCTTGGCCCTCCTAAGGATGGTAGTCGAGGTCTGTGCTAAGTCTCAAGTCGATCGAATTTAAAGAACTGTCTAATTCAATATTTTGAAGAAAAACGTGTACAAAACCTATGGAGAAAATTGAACCTTTAATATGACGTCACATGACACCCGATGATGTCATAATTACGTCATCTTAATTTTCGTCTATAACACACCCTAGAATACTTGCAAACTAAGTTTGACCCCAACCGGACTTGTACTTTCAGAGTTAGAGGGTCTTAAAAACTACACCTTTAATGTGACGTCACATGACCCGCGATGACGTCATCTTGATTATTTTTGTCTTGGCCCTCCTAAGGATGGTGGTCGAGGTCTGTGCTAAGTCGGAAGTCGATCGGATTTACCAAAGTGTCAAAGTCGATAGTCTGAAGAAAAACGTGTACAAAACCTATGGGGAGAAATTGCACCTTTAACGTGACGTCACGTGACCATGAATGACGCAATCGCGACGAATTTCTTCTAGGACCATCTGTGGGTGATGTTCTAAGTATATGCCAAGTTTCAAGTCGATCGGATTTACCAAAAGGTCAAAGTGTATTGGCTGAAAAAACGTGTACAAATCCTATGGGGAAAAGTGACAAAAGAAGAAAAAAAAAAAAAAAAACTTTAACGATTACAAAAGCTGTTTCGGTGAAAAACCGAAACAGCTAAAAAGCCTACGACACCTGGTATTCCCAGGCGGTCTCCCATCCAAGTACTGACCAAGCGCGACGCTGCTTAACTTCGGTGATCGGACGAGAACCGGTGTTTTCAACGTGGTATGGTCGTAGGCGAAAGCTTATTTGTTTCGGAAAATTTTGAACAAACCTAGTTACTGTAGCTGTCAAAATAAAAACCAACGCCAAACGGGCCACCATAACAATTTTAAAAAAGCCTACGACACCTGGTATTCCCAGGCGGTCTCCCATCCAAGTACTGACCAAGCCCGACGCTGCTTAACTTCGGTGATCGGACGAGAACCGGTGTTCTCAACGTGGTATGGTCGTAGGCGAAAGCTTATTTGTTTCGGAAAATTTTGAACAAACCTAGTTACTGTAGCTGTCAAAATAAAAACCAACGCCAAACGGGCCACAATAACAATTTTAAAAAAGCCTACGACACCTGGTATTC